>SMSQ01011942.1:25322-39599 GCA_019453375.1 Ctenoplectra terminalis | reverse complement strand
AAAAAAAAAATAAATAAAGAATCGAAGACGAGCGAAACCGGAGAGGCTAGTGGTCGTGTAATCGAATCCTCGACTGCGAAATCTTAAATCCTAGTCCTTTATCTTATTTCCAGTTTCCGCGAACCGTATGGCCACCCGTTACATACTTAATGAACATGACTCACATCTCTTTAGTTATGACGAGAGTAGGGGAATAATTCTAGACAATAAAGCTGGTTAATGATGCCACTCTATATGAGTTTAAACCACGCACTTGTAATAACGCGCGTTTTTCCTATCATTGCGACTTCAATTATTTATCTTTCCGAAAAAATATCATTTCCAGTGTTTGAAGAGAAAGTTGGATTTTGAATAACCCCGTTTCTGCGCAGTAGATCTTTGGCGCTGCGCAGTTAGCGATCAATAAGCGTGCACCGAGGAATGGAAAGCTACTTTGAACCCGTGATCTTCGTTTAACATTTTAGGTATGGAAACGAATGCTACAATTTAAATAATTTTAAGCGACGCGAACGAGCTTCCACGAAAATTTTATTATAAAAAANCGTTTAACATTTTAGGTATGGAAACGAATGCTACAATTTAAATAATTTTAAGCGACGCGAACGAGCTTCCACGAAAATTTTATTATAAAAAAGGATTCTCGAAACCTCGAACGAATAAGATCGTTCTTAACGAGTCACTACAACCGGTGAGAAACGAAAAAAACACGGATTCAACCTCTTTGAACAAAACTGTTTAATTCTCTGTACCTACACTACTACAAGCCACGAACCGCAAAGGCGTCAACGCGCTTTCATAGCAACCGAACCGAGACAAAGACTCAGCTTCGACGATTATTCAGAAATCATGACTCGAGTCCGCACATGTAGACGCTATATCTATGTTTGTTCAGTTTTTTTCACGAGTGTGCATGCAGCTGCGACAGAAAAAAAACGATACTATCGTGAGAGAATCGAGATCGTTGTACTGTTTCGCTAATGTACTCCTCACTTATGCACGCTTTGATAACTAGTGCACGATATGTGCATCTGTTTACGCTATCAGCCAATTAAACGAAAACTCCAGAGCCGTATCTGAGTGTTGATAACTGAAATCAACGAGCTTGATCAAATAAATGGTTTACAGCTTATCGGTAATTTTATCAGCAGCGTTTTTTGTTTATTAAAATTTTTTAAAACCGGTGTACGAAAAACACCGAAATCTGTTATTCGACGTGGTATGCGTAAAGTACACATTATGTGTTTGTCAGCGTTGATAACACAAGCAAATCACCGGTGAACGTATTCAACGATCGTTTCGATTAGGCAATGTTACGTGTCGAAGACAGTCGCGTACACGTTGCACATTCCCTTGAGTAAGTTCTTGATCGTGGGCATATGCACACGCTTTCGTTTTTAATGCAACGATATATATTTTCAAGTGTTTTTCACGACTGACCGATCCGGTGATAACGCGTTATTAAAACGAGCTACTCGATGCACTGCGCAAGATAGCGGTCAATTACACGAGGAAATGTTTCTTGACTCCTTTTATTGCTACAGAGAAATATCGGTGAACAGTCGTCTTTGTTGGAACTTTACTAGCCAACAAAAACGATTAATGAATCAATCGAAGTAACATAAATCTCAATATACCGACATAAATATACGAAACTTTTACACAAACGGGTAAAACGAGATTCTTTCTTCTTTTTTTTTTTTTTTTTGTTTTTTTTTTTTGCGATGGATCATTTTTTATCGAATCAATGAATACCTTGGCAACTGCATTTCTTTCGAAATGCATCGCGAAATTGTCTGTAAACAAAAGGAAGACAGTGTGCGTGGCGTGATTTTTCGCTGACAATGAGGAAACCTTGCGGCAACTAACGCATACACCGACAGCTTTCATTAAAGGAAGGGCACGCACTCTCGAGCTCTTTCGAGTCGTCTGGAACCTCCTGAGATAACGTGACATTACGGTCAGCCGTGCGAGCAGTATGCGCGCGAGCGTCGGAGAACGCGCACCTTCTTTCCTCTTTTCTGTTGTTCATTGTTCCCTCCTTTATCGAATCACTTTTTCGTCGAAAGAAATCTTCGTCTATTGCACGGTGAAATTATTTTACTCGCTTCCTCGACGTTTGACAAGTTTCTGAAAATGCAGTGACGTTCCAGCCGTGATACATCGATCGTTATATTGGTGTCAAACTTCGTAACTACAGATCGTAAGTTTGTAATCGTTACAGTTTGTTCCACTTCCTTCCTTTACTTATTTTCTTTCCAATCGTACCTCGTAATTCCACCGCGAGAGTAACATACGTAACCGCGAACGTTTTTCTCCGTAAAAAGAATGCAGGAAATCGCGTCGAATGAAAGTGTGCCCAGCGCAAAGAATACCGTTTGACAGCGTTCAACATCCACTAGCGCGAAACAGGAAAAGTGAAAGGACTTTATAGACTTCCCGTAGAGGCAATCCGGCACATGATGCTGCCATTCGTACGTGCAACCGTAAAATTGTGACCGACTATTTGCTCGATCAATTTCGTGCACCTGGTAAACGTTTTCGCGTTTCATTCTTTGCTAAATCTGCGCCCACGGAAATCGGCGCCTATTCAGATCGCACGAACAAAGGCGTGAACCGATGGCTCGTTTACGAATCGAGCAACGTAAATGGTGAAACGATACCAACAAGGTGATCAATTGAATTGCAAGTGGCATGTACGCGCAGAAAAGTGCAACGATCCTACGTGACCGTCGACCTCCTGTGTCGAGACTTGCATGACACGGCACGTTTCTAATTATTATGTCGCTCTTCCTCGAGAGAGTACGTCCGTCGTCGTCGTCGTCGTCGTCGGTGTCACGGGACGCGAAGCATGAATTAAAAATAGTTTGACTTGGTGTAAGAAACGCCAGCGGCATTTTCGGTATTCCCATAAAACCGCGCGGACGTCTGCGAAACAGATTTTGCGGCGATGCCACAGATAACATGTTCGTTGGAAGGAATAGTCATTTCCAACCGCATTACACGTAAATTGTAACCGAAAGCATTCATCGTCCCATTCTTTTCGAGTAATTCACAAGTTCTTGACCTAATGTATATTAAATTATTGTTAGGAATTCCCAAGGAGTTCAAATAATGACCCAACTAAGGTACGAGTTAAGATCAATGTTCGAGTGGACATAGACGATAACGATTCGGGATATATCGTTGTTGGCTTCCGTTGCAGACACGCGAATGGCTCGAAGATTTCTAGGTTTCGATGCTTACAGTCGTTAATCTGGCTGTTATCCAAACGACTTATCGAGGAAGCTATCGAAACGTCAGACTTTCCAGAATGACGTCGTCCCTTGTCCTGTTAACGATCATCCACGGTTAACAGTGACGCATGCATTCCAACGAATTAGCTTGAAACTGTTTGCGGGAGATCCGAGTGGCTCCCACGAAGACCGACACGTGTCCTCGTAGTCTCGCGTTAGAACATGGTCGTGTACGTTAAGTTTTCTTCGGCCCTCCTTTTTTCATAGGCGATTGTTTAACCAAGATTCTGTAAACAAAATAATATTCCTGAAACTGGATCAATAGTTTCATCTGCTCGACGAACACAGTGTTTGTAGCAATTATAGGGAACAATTGAAGAATGACGTAAGACGCGCGGGAATAAACATTTAAAATTCAAGCAGTGGCCATCGCAACGATACAAGTGCGTCTGATTAGAATTGACATCGGTATTGAGTTCCATCGATTCACACCGATCGATGTGCCACGAAACTGTCTCGACCCGGCACAATATTTCCCCCCCGCCGACCATTTGTTATCGAGAGTCTTCGTGGGAGAAACGTTAGACTCGGCGAAGCAACTGACTTCACAATTACCGGTAACTTGATTCGGGATTCGCTGGACGTAAACGTTTATCATTTCGCGATAAGTTCGCGTGGCGGTTCGGAAAGCACCTTATCTTCCCGTACCAAGTACTTGGCGATTCGCGGAGTCGAGATTAGTCACGAATACGTTTTGACAGTGCGGCTATTTCTAACGTGCCTTATGGCTGCAGGGGGTGCTACCGATATGCTTATTTTTAGGAAACGATGTTATTAACCCTCTGCTGTTTGAGTACACTTCGATAGAAATACCTTTTTCCAGCTGCTATACATAGAATCGTTCATTCACTAAGAACATCTTCGAAGTAGTATCATTGGCGAATTAAAAATATTCTTGGAGTAGCACGAAATTTCGTGTCGCGTATCCATTCTATACAAGGTTGATCTTCGAAACGGAAAGGCAAGGTTCTCGCGAAAGCAAATATATCCTCTGTTCGCAGAGGCGACATGAATAAAACGGAACTAAGCATCGTCCTGAGCACGGAGCCGGCGAGGACATCCTCGAGCGTAATTCACTCGCACATTCCGGTGCCGAGGATATCGAATGCAATTAAAGTCCAGGAAAGGTGTCCTCCGCCCCGTAGGGGGTCATTCGAAAAGCTGTCCAGAGGAGTGTCGGTGGCCGCTCAAAGGGCGTCCTTCGAGAAGCTCGACGCTTCCGTTCAGCAGCAGCGACCGAGGAACAATAATTTGTCGAGCTCGAGCATCGAGATTCGAAACTCCGAGAAACTCGCCTTCCAGACTACTACTAACTGCAAGACGAACGAGCCGGTCGGTGTCGCCAAATTGAACAGGAGCAACAGCCTGGAGAGCAAGTGGAAGACCAAATACGAGGAATCGGAGAAGAGAAGGAAATTGTTGCTACAGAAGAGCGAGGCCGGTAATTAATAATTAGTAATAAGTTTCGCGGCGTAATGAGCGTTTGTATGGGCTGCCTAAAGTCGTTAGGGAACTTTATTATGATTCCATTAGTCATCATTAACGAAGTGACGAAACACGGCTTCTTCCTTCCGCTTGCGAGCATTAATTTGATTAAACAGCTGTGATAGGAGCTTGGTAAATATGGAACGGCACCGGCTTACGGTACAGCTTTTCTCGGATGCATTTTCCAGGAACCTTTTTTTTTTTTTTTTAACCAAGACGCAGTTGAAATTGATATTCTTTTTTGCTTTCAATTAGTCAATCAGTGACGCATAAAAACTTCGTTTCTCCGAATCGATTGATTTGTTGTTGCAAGAAAGATCAAGGTGTAACGGACTTACGTAAAGTAAAAGATAGATAGGATGTAAGCAAGATGTACGTATAGCGAAAGGGAAGTGGCTGAGGCGTGATTGTAGTTCACGGCCAATCGTCTGTAATGCAACTTAACCATTATTCGGTCGTGATTCACTCCTGCATGCAAAACGAATTCTGTGACGTTTTCTTAGTCAGCAGGCGTACGGCATAGAATTATAAATCGATCGGAATAAAATATCACCCGGGCTTCGTGACGTTCGCGATCGTGAGTGCATTTACAATGAAACATCTTGTTAAAAAATTGCCTTTTCCATCGCAGCGAGCAAAGACCATGCAGATTTGGAGAAGAAATATGAACAACTGCAGATACAAAATGGCACTTTACAGTCACGAGTTCAGGAGAAAGAACAGAAGCTTCAAAAATTACGGACAGGTAGCTATTTACAAATTTCATAAATTTCAATATTTTCAATCCAATTATTTAACAAAATTTTGAATCTTCTATCAGTTTCTGAAGCAGTGTGCAAAGAATACGAGCAATTGAAGCATCAATACGACGTCGAAACAGGCGCCATGCACAAAGCCATGCAACAAGCGTCGCAGGTAAAGCCGAGAGATGTTCGATTTCACTTTTACAATTATACTCGCAACTTAACGAATTAAAATCACTTTCAGTGGTACAGACAAAATCGTGAACTGAAGAGACGATCGCAGATCATAACGCAGAAATTGCTCCAAACGAATCCGGACGGGTCATTGGATCTCGAGATATCGGACGAAGTTGACTCGAATTTCGAAGATCTCGATCAGCTGAGAGAAACGGTGAAAGGTATAAATGAAGATTCCTAGCTTACGGTTTCACCGTTAATTATGCAAGCTACTTATAAGAGGTGGGTAATTTACAGAATTAAGTAAAGAGATAGCCAGGCTTCAGACGGAGTTACATTCCGCTCGTCTTCAAGAATTCGAAGCTCAAGAGCAGGTGACGCACTTGACCACGCAACTGGAGGAGGAAAGAACCCTGAGACAAAAATGTAATTATAATATTCGTTATGATTTCGATGTTCGTTTAATAACAAAATTGATGGTTCAGGTGAAGAGAAGGTAAACGAAATGAAGGTGCAAAAGGAAAATATGGAAAGGGTGACGAAGATGGTGGCTGAGGAAGTGCAGGCATTGAAGGCTCAATGCGATCGCGAGAGGGAGAACGCGAAAATTATGAAGATCGAGGCGGAACGGGTAAGATCGATACCTGAGTATATAATTTAAAGTAATCATGATGCAATTTAAATGACATCTTTTATTGCACTTGCAACAGGTGCAAAAAGAAAGAAACGTACTGGCTCATCAAAGCGCACTCCTGATGGCGGAAGTTGGTGACGACCCTAATGGAAGATTATTGTCGGTTCTTCAAGAGGTAGAATCTCTTAAGAGATTATTGGAGGAAGAGCAACAGAACCATGCTTCTCACATACAAATGCTGGAAGAGAAGTTGGAGGAGAAAGAGTCGAACGTTGAGTTCGAAATAGTGGAGGAAAAGTTAAAGCTGGCCGAGTCGGAACTGGAAGTTGTAACGCAGAGGGCAGAAAGGGCGGAGAAATCGGTGGAAACTTTGGAAGGCGTGGTTCAAAGTTTGAAGGCGAAAATCAGTGAACTGGAAGAGAAGCTTTCCAGGCCACCACCGCCTCCTCTGCCTCCACCACCGCCGCCGCCAATGTTCAACAACGGTGGACAATCGTCGATCAAGTTGCTGACGAAAGAAAAAATGAATTCGGAACGGGACGCGGTAACCGACATGGAGAACATGCTTGGAATCACGAAGAAAACACCGACGGTTGCGCAACAACCTGGTAATTACGTTTCAGATTTCGCAGGTCGTTGAACAAGTGTGTCAAACACGTTCGATGCGTAATTTTTAACTTTTTAATCTTTACAGCTATCGATGATATTATCAATCAGATAAAAGGTGGACGTTTCACGCTGAAACAAACGGACGTAAGTTTATGTTGGTGGAAATTTTTCTTTTCTTTTTGCGGGCAATAATTATATTTCATAAGTGAAATAATTGATTGCAGAAACAAAGAGAGGAGGAAAGAAGAAGAAGACAAGAAGAAGAAAGCGCGCCGCCTGCTGTTTCGGAAATGTTAAATATTTTAGGCACCATGAGAAGGAGAGCCAAGCCGACAAAGCAATCGTTGAAGTCAACGGACTCACCGACATAAAAATAGGTGCTGTTAGTAATGCGCGAAAAATTTGTTTGTAAGTCTCAGGCACAAGTAATGTATTATTGTTGATGCTCCAAATTGCGACACGTTCTTTTTTCTCTACTTCAACAATGATCTGTTCTATAAGAGTAATGTTTATAATATTATTTATTTAGTCAAAAAATAAATTTTTTACCATTGAATAAAATATACACATTTGCGGTTCGTATAACAATTTAAGAGTGTGCGTAATGTGTAACGCGAGTTCTCATACCGAAAGAAAAATAATAAAAAATGGTTAAAGGGCAAGTGATGGGAAACAGATTGCGGTAAGCAATATGAAAAGGTGTATTATAAAAAGCTGATTACATGTACCGTAAAATACAGTAGTTCATTGTACAAAAGATTGTCAAAGAAATGATCTTTGAAAAGCGTATACCTTCCTTTAATACATCAAAGGAAGGATTTTTTTTTTTTTTTAGGAATATGACATGAATTAATGTTACTCCTTCGGATTGATTAAGAAATATGGTTTTTTATTTTGTCAATAATTGGTTGCAGTTTGTTAGCTTCGAACAGAAGCACTCTCCTATAAGGTATCATCTCATCGTCCGATTCAGTCCATGTTCCAGACAGGCCACTGTCCGTTTCTTTTTCAACAGAAAATTCAAAACTGACCGTTGCTTCCTCTGCAACAATTTCTTCCTCTGGATTGCTCCATAGAATAGCTGGTTCTTCCGTATTACTTTTTTTCTTGGGTTTCAATTTTGTTTTGGACTTAAATTCTTTCTCTAGTGTTTTGCATTTTGCTTTGTACAGTTTGCAGATCAACACATAATACGAAAAGTTAAAGGGCATCTTCTTGCCGTTCGCTCTCTTTATTTCAGAAACTAAATTTTCCAGAAGCGGCACAGATATTTGAGCTGGAATGTTGACAAATCTTTCGTTGATCAATAAACCCAATGCCTCCGAGTCATTTTCAAGGACATGTTTTATCATGGTATATGTTGCATCAGTTGCATGCTCACTAGCCAATTGTTTCAATAATTCCCTGAGTTGTTGTATACAAGGAAAATTCTAAAACAAACAAGTTTTTTGAAATTGGTAAATGATTTTCATACCGATTAAACAATATCGCGTACAACACACTTACCTGTCCGCTAGATAAATTAATTACCGTAGTAATACCAAAAACATCATTGATATCGCTATCTTCGTCGTCCGATACATTTAAATCCTCCGATTGTTTAACAACCGAACCCACATAGTTTTGAGAAATAATTAAATCTGTGAGACTGCCCAAATCAATATGAGCTTTTAGAAACAATTGTTGTAAAAGAGTTTTAATGCCATGATAATCTGGGTCCAATGGATTTCTTCCCTCAAAGTCTACTTGAATCTCCATTCCCTGATTAAAAGAATTCTATACGTCAACTATTCTAATTAATGCATAATGTTCTATTTTTTTATCATATATTAATTGCGATATTAAATTTTAAACAATTCACTTAACTGCGGTACACAACATAAATAGTCTATAAATTATTTTCAATCTTTCAATGACCATTTCTATCACAGATTTTTCNTACCACGCTTAATTGTTACGTTTCATTTTCAAAAAACAATCAGGTATCTCAAATAATGATTTAAAACAAAATATAATCACCGACCGCGTGCTCCGAAATAGGGTTAAGCCCAACCAATGACATTTTACATTGTCGCTTTTAATTACAGCTTCTTACCTGTTCTCCCATCGGCGCTTGCTCGTTATCGTCGCTGTTCGATGAGCTCTGATCATCGTCATCGCTACTCCTGTTTTCGGAATTTCGTAGAACATCGCGTTTTTTCACCGGAGCAGCCATTGTCACGAATTGACGGTTCCACCGGACTGAAACCACGTGACATACTATCTTCGCGATTATTCTCGATTCCTTGAAAGAAAAAAGAAAAAAAGGAATGGCCAATCGATAATCAATCGTTCAAATACGATACAACATGAACCTGTGTCTTTTTTAATTTAAAAAAAAAGAAAAATTACGTTCGATGTAGGAACATTTATATCACAGGTTCGAAATATGTAAAAATATTTGCGGCATACGGTTAAATTTTTGTTTACTCAATAGCACTTATAAATGATAACGTTGTGCTATTAATTACGTGGTATTTATTTCTATTACAGATAAACTTTAATCAAATAAAGAGCAAGAAGCATTGGTTTCGTCGAGTTCACATATTCGCCACCAGATGGCAGGGCGTGCACGATTTTCATGTTGCGCGGGGCAAGCAATCAGTCACGGCTCATTTAACGCGCGAGTATGTCGTGTTCGGTGTTTGTGTTAATCGAGCGAGTTTTTTTTCCTCGCCAAAGAAATGTCTTCGAGTCGAAAAAAAGTGGGTAAGTTAATTTCACACGTTTTTTCGCGTGCCACAAAGACGTCGGTTAAGTTAGCGAATAAGATGCGAAAACTGTCTTTCACGGTCACAGTGACGGTCGTAAGTTTCGTATTCACCGCTAAGGAAAATGTCACCGTTCATCGCGCGTTTCTAGAGTCTCGCACGAGCGAACACGTTTTTCAAAATAGAAAGCTTTATCGTTCCATTCGTTTGTTATCCATAAAAATGATCCGCGACGAAAGAAAAAAATTGATATCGCGTTAATCGAAAAATCGTTGGATATTCGTTGCTGGTTCGATAGGGTCCGATACAGCGGAGGGAAAAAATTTGAATTTCGAATGCAGTGCCGTGTTCAGTGAGGCGAAGGCGCGTCCGTTGTCGGCACTGCAATGCCAAAATTCGATTAAAGTCCTCGCGCATGGGCCGAAGGAAATCCTGTTTTCTCAAATTTGCCGGAGTCTGTCAGGTGGCACCACGGCGTACACCGGTCCGGGTACGTCGCATCGTACAATACGGAACAGTGCGATCGCTTTTTTTAGGTTATAAAAACACGGAAGCCTATAACGTATCCCCGAGTAGAAAGAGTAAAAATATTCACGCGGAAAAAAAAAGACAACGGTGGCCCTTTCTGTCGTGCTCCCCTGAGAGATTTCGCGAGTGCTTTGAGCTGTGGCGGGCGGTGAGATGGCTGTCTCTCTTTCTCTCTTCTACTACCTATTTCTATATCTCTGTCTCTGTTTCTTTCTCTTTATCTGGTGTTTTTTAAATAGATGTTCAGCTGAATAGATGTTCTCGACACTGTAACACGTATACCCCCTTCGCGATTGTACCTACCGATACGCATACAAACGTTTAAAATACGGTGTATCGATGTACACGATGCACCGATGCATCAAGGATCAGCTCGATTATCAGATACATAACCGGAAGTAAATAATTTCAGCCAAATTTTGGTCAACGCGAAAATAGCATAAACGTTCAACGCTTGATCTCCTTTACGTTTTTTCTCGATTCGATTGCCAACGATAGTGTTTTTTTTTTTTTTCTCTTTTAATAACAGCGCCAAGGTTGGTTCGCACCAGAGTCATAAACAATTCCTTGGCTTAAACGTTGAACGAAAAAGGTAATTGAAGAATTATCGTTGCAAAAATTGTATCCAATAGTGTTTAACTGAAATTTTTTATTCGCATCGAATTGGTTAATCGCGTCTCAACTCGATAACATATGTTTCGAGTAATCCTTTTACGATTGTACTCAATGCTGGTTATCACCTCTCGAAACGGTAATTAAGGTTACTGTTTCGGAAGGATGCATAAGGCAGCCTTTCAAACTATCCAACGTGTCACCCCTTTTTCCTCTCGTAAATCTCGTCGAAATTATTTGACAACCGGAAATTGAGCTACTCCTGGCCATCGAGCTGCCTCTGTATATACGTGTACATTACTGCAATGTTTTTCGTTTCTTGGCTGTTCGATGTTTTTTTAGCGCTGTTTCATAGCATAGCTGTCTCACCTGCCTTGATCTGTACTACCTTTGCGTTTCGTTTTTATTCTTTGCTTCCTCCGTGAAGTCGCGCCTCCACGGAAGTTTCTCGATCTCCGGAAACAACGCTGTTGTTTAATTTTTCCCTCGTCATCCCTTTCCCGACGTTTCTCTGTGACGTTGTAAAATCCTTAATGATCTACAGAAATTGACAAAAACTGACAAAAACTGACAAAAATGAACAAAACTTGAGGAAAATGAACAAAAATTAACGAAAATTGACGAAACGTTGGAAAGAGCGATTCAAAGTGAACTATTCCACGTATTGGGTACGCGGACGCGAGATCTCGGTAAATGGAAGCGATCGAACGCGATTGCCGATTAATTGCGTCCTTCCTCCCCTGTTCTCTAATTCGATAGCCTACTACTGATAACACGCAAACCACCGTGGCTCGTTTGATACGCGGAGACACGAGGGAAACCGAGCACACGTTTCACGGTTAACAGCAGAGGTCAGAGATGATGTTATAATTTCGGATCTCGTTAACTCGAGGGATTTGGTTTATTGATTTCTCTTCACCGGTTTCTTCCAGACGGTAACCCAGATGGTTTAACGCGACGACTCGAAATTATACCAAGATCGAGCTCTTCCCGTCTAAATGTTTGTTTAGAGACGAACGCAATTTCGCTCGAGGTTTCAGAGGCGTGGTATTAATCAGGGAAGCCAGAAAATTCAGATAACGTCGCGAACTCGTAAGAGTTAATCGTTTATTGATTTTACGCGATTTCGAATGTGTTGCCCTAGACTGTTCTATACCATTGCGCTATTTGTCGCGCGGGGTCGATTCGATTTCTCTACGGGACAACCTTTGTTACGAACGTTTTCCCGTGTTCATTTCGATACGATCGATCATAGACACGTAGACGTGTTTTTATTTGTTGAAAAATTTTTTTTTATACACACCTGTCTTGTAAAACGAGATCATTGGCAATGGTTGGTTAAATAAAAGTTGCTCCTATATATTTTAACGGTTTCGAGAGAACGTCTGTATACCACGAGAAACGGCTAAGAACCGAAGCGACGCGAACACCCAAAAAAAGAAAACCGAGGTCCCTTTATTCTTAAGAAGCGTTTATCGCATTGCCTAGCAATGTTGAGGCTCTTGACTTTTAGATTGGCAACAGACACGTCCGGTGGTCTTTCTATAATTTGAGCTTAAAAAAACAATTCTTAGACGCTCGAGTCATTTTTGTTCTCACAGGATATATCTGGTAATAATCCAACAGAGATCGGTAAAAAAGTGAAATTAAAAATGGCCCTGTTTCGTGATTGAGAGTAAAATGTAATGGAGTCTATTAAATGTAGCGAACAGTTCTTGCGGTTTGAACACTAGGCGTTCCTCTTTTTTCCAGGGGTGGGAATTACAGGGCGAAACGAATGAAATTAAGCCATATGGTTATATCGCAGGGGTGTGCTCGACCCGATGCGCGGCGCAACTGGTTGATTTATCGGTGCTTTCGCGTAGCGAAAACTAGCAAGAAGGCCGAATTAGATTACGCTGTGTGCACAAATTGCTTTATTCAAATGCAATTTAAGTGTCGCGCGTCTTTCGCAGACTGCAAAGGAGAGTTTAAAGAAGCCATTGTGTTAGACACCGTTCTCACGTATACACTGTCCTATTTATTGATTTTTCTCTTACATTTTTATTTTGTTTTGTTTTGTTCTTTATCGTTATTATCGATACGAAATACTAATTCTTGAAGAGAAAATTTGGAACTCCAACCCTTTCGTACGTAACATAACTCGTAATTCGAGAAAAAGTCGCGTCAGCCCACGACGACCGACTTTACATAACGCGTGACGAATTTGTAGAGAATCGGGCCGAGTTAATCGATTTCCGTTGACGATGCGTCAAAGCGTTTCAGGTCCTTCCTTGCTTGACCTTTCGAAATGGTAACGTAAGTGGACGTTAAAATTATCTTGGCTCAACATATTCCCAACGTCGATATTTCTTGTCCCTCTTCTTCCTCTTTTTCTTCTTCTTCTTTCGAAAAAAGAATGCTCGAGGCTGATTACGTCGCAATACGTCACAAGACGTCACGATACTGGGCGCGTGTGGGTGGAGCTTTGCTTTTGTCGAGCAGAATTTTTCTGCCATTGAAACAAGCTCGTCGAACGGATCACAGATGTATAAATTTGATCGAACATTTTCCCAACGTTGTTTGAAAATGCGCTCGACGATGAAACGGCTCATCGATTCGAGTCGAAAGGCCGAATATAGGCAAGTTGCATGGATTACCAGAGGATATATCTTCGCTTCTCACCCTTGGCTACGATATCCAAACGTTAAGGAACGTTTTAGCGAATAAAACGAATCGTTACGTTTCACCGTGAAAGAATTGCCACAGATTTCCTTTCCAGTTTCGCCCTTATGACCTAGTCAGAGGGCCAGGCTTCAGCCGCCATTTATTTAAACGCGTCTACCACCCTCGATAACAATATCGAACCATGATTTTGTGCTTTTCTGCTACCCGAATTTCACGTTTCTGGTTTCTCGATAATCCTAAACTGTTTACCGAACTTGGGAAAAGAGCGTGGTATAGTTTCAGGGGAGGATTGGAACGCTTAAGTTTTTGGAGGGTCTTGAAATCGTTTTTGTACAGGGAGCAAACAATGCATCGAGTAGATTGTTCTTCCTATTAGTTTAAATACTCGTACGATTGTTCGCTGATACGAATTCAGCTAAAATATCTTTGAAACAAAAAGCTTCTTAGGGTAGCTGAACAATGTGATTCTTATCGTTTAACAGGAAACGAAAAGGTTCGTACAGGAGTTCAAACGTTATGCAACTTTGCTCCGAATTTCTCTGTCGATCGATCGGTCCAGAACTGTACTATTTCTCAAATGATTTCAGCGACGGAATGATTTAATGATAGCAATTCTTAAAGTAGCGAAAGCTATCGTTGAATGTTCCGTCGAGGATAAGGACTAATCCCTGTGTAAAAAGTAAATTCGTTTTAATCAAGCTGATTTTTTAACGCACGGTTGTTCAAACCAGCTTTCATCCCCGTTTGCAAAAAAAAAAAAAAAAAAAAAAAAAAAAAAA
>SMSQ01011942.1:0-25298 GCA_019453375.1 Ctenoplectra terminalis | reverse complement strand
GGAAAAAAAAAAAAAAAAAAAAAAAAAAAAAAATAGGGAAGAATACGTGTATATCTAGAGGGAGAGTCGAGGATTAATTGTGTCTGCGAGCTCTCCTTTATCTCGTTTCTAAAGCTTCCACAGAGGATTGGGAATATTATGTTACGTTCGTTCGCGTCGTGACGTAGTAGGATCTTTATCTCCTCTGGCTCGGTTTTTTCCGGTTTCACCCTCGATGCGTAAACGTTGTTTCCGGTTGCATCGTTTCCATTCGGTTCGACCGGCATTCGAATAGGAATTTAAGTCGACTTGGTGCATTATTATTCATGGAGTGTTATCGCGAGTGCAAGTAAGAAGGGTAAACACGATTGTTTCGAATGTATTTCCGGCCAGCAAGAAGAGAAGACGAGAGAAGAGAAGAGAAGAGAAGAGAAGAGAAGAGAAGAGAAGAGAAGAGAAGAGAAGAGAAGAGATGAGAAGAGAAGACTAGGGAACCACTGATATTTACGATGAAAATTATGGCGGGATCGTGTTCTACGATCGTCGGTCGTTATATTGGAGCCGCGTCGAAAATCGTTAATCAAACTGTTCTCGAAATGGAACGACTGGGTCTAATAACTCGCTCGCAAGACAGAATAGGCTGCACGGTGAATGGAAGTAAGGCGTCGTATTACGGCAATGTTCCGAAAGAGAAATCTTCCTTATAATGTTGGATTGTTATGCGAGGAAGGCTCGAGCTGTATAATGCCATTGTATCGTCGGAATAATAGGGCTATTAAATTTGCTATGTGAATATCGTCGAACGATAAAAATATCTGCGATCGCTTATTAAAGTTCCCCCATTGGTGGCCAACATATTTCCTTCGTCCACCGAAATCGATCTTGTAAAGAAAAAGGAAAAGGAAAAATAGAAGAACCGGAAAAGAAAAAGGAGGGTACTCGATCAAGGTTTTTAGTACACTATTAACAAGGCAAGAAGACAAGGTTACTCGTTCGACAAAGTCGATTGTTGGAATTATTCTCGCGACAACTGTATAGCCGGTCCTCGTGTTCGAACGGCCGAAAGAGTATAGCAGCACCATTGGCAATATACAGGAACTAATTTGATAGCGTTTTGGGTCAGCCAGGGTCGTACGGGAAAGGAAAGAGCCTCCTGAAGGTTGCGTCCTACTTCCAACGTCGCGATGCTCGGGTGGGAGTGCAACAGAAAGCAACGGGTAGGATAAGGACTGGGTGGATCTAGGGGTGGGAGAGGGAAAAAACTCTACCGCGAGAGAAAACCGAATCAATAAACCTACGATCTCGCCTCCAGTCTACTGCCTCCTGCCTTGCACCTACTTATGTAACTAGGCGAGCAATTACGACCCTTCGAACTGTATACTTGCATTAATGAGCCGAGTACTGCGAATTACCCTGCCGCTCGGATAATTAATTAGCCGTCAGGATCTTTTGACTTCGGATGTTTATACGGAACGACTCGTTGCACTCTCCTTAAGATTTCTCCTCTCGTCTCTGTGATTATTTTTCGTCAATTTTTTTCCACCGGCATGGTTTTACGTTATCAAAGTAGCTGAAAAACAATTTTTACAAAAGATTAATTCGTGGATTTTATTAATTTAAACTTATCGTTTAAATTAATTATGAGATCAATTTGGGATGCAACTATTGCACGCAGTAAAATATACTTTTTTAAGGCCAAAGAGGGTGAGTAACACCCCCAAGGTGTTTCGTCAATGACCAATTTCATATTCCTCCCTCTCTGACGTTAGTTAGGGGTGTGTTTAGCCTCGAGCTATAATCTGATTATACGGTGCTCATTATCTTGTATATGTTTGAGGATGAACAGTTAGGGATGGATGGATTTTATTGCCGCAATGATACGAGGGTGATTATTTTCTTTCCACCTGAAGGAATAGAAAGGATATTCAGAATTCGTTCGAACGAAAATTCAATCAGCTCCAAGGCACCGCCTCTATTTCATTTTCTGCCCGGACCGTTGCTGTAATTCTCGTGCAGACAAGACACCGTGGCAATTGTTACTCCTCTTTGTTTCCCGAGACATTGTTCTCTCATTACGACAGGATGTCACGAGGTTTCGATTTCCGCAGTACATTTAAATCCTTCTACTTCTCCCGTTCGATAGCTTGTTAGCTTTAGTTCTCGCCCGCGGCTCGAGTAATTACACGACCGGTTCGCCCCGAATTATTTTCCAACGGTATGTAAGACAAATCCTTATTCAATGATCGTCGCGAATAATAACTGGACGAGCCGTCGCTTAGAATAAATGGAAGGTAAATTTTCTGGTTAACGAATGATCGATCGAGGTTTGGCCATTGAATAAATTTATGTTTCAATTGTATTTATTTTTACCTTTTGAAATAACCAGTTCGTTCGAACGAGCCCGAGGACTCGAAAAATTGTCTGGACACCTTAATGGCGAGAAGAATGCGCTCATTTATGATAAAGTGAGAGAAAAGAAAAGGGAACGGAGTACAAGGCCGTGGCACAATGCTGTCTGCCTTGAATTTTGATTGGAACGTCCATTGTCTTCTACCTCTTAATTATCTTTTTAATGCTGGCCCCTCCCTGCTCCTCTTTCTTCGTACGTGCATGTCCCGTGCACAAGTCTACGTATGTACGAATTATATTCGTGTTTGTCGGTATTCTTACTAATGACTCGCAATTAAGAGTAATGAACGGAATACATGGGAAGCCTCGTGATCGATATAACGATCGTGAAAAACAAAATTCGAATGAAAAGAAAAAAAGTTTCCGCGAGTATTTTACTATCCAGAGATTTTTTTTTTTATTTTGATCAAAGAAAAAACGGTATTTAATATCGTAGATGTAAAAAAAAGAACAGAGATATGGAAATGAGGCGAGTGTTAAAAACAGAGTTTAGTTTTTATCTTTGTCTTTTTTTCTTTTTCTTTTTTAATCGAAGTTTGAATATTCGATGGGAACCCTCGAAAAGGACCCCCATCTTTGCTCTCGATGAGATGAGATATTTAGTCGGCTACATTGTCCACAGTCTGTTACACAAATACAGTGGTCACGTGTCTCGCGCGGAACTTCAAACGCTAGGAAGGGCAGATATTAAACTTGTAACGTAATGTTTCGCCCTCCAAGAGCGTGTAACCGGTATAAACTCGAAAAAAGAGTGCAAGCATTAAGTTTCATCTTCTTTGTACACAAAGAAGTCTTCCGACAATTACAATTCAAGTGTTCCGTTATTTATCATTCGAACAATTTAAATCGATAACGAATCCTCGTTCAATTTTTCCACGGATCGTCTTCCAGACTCTTCATTTAACTATGACTAAATTTTTCCTCGTATCAAGTGCCATAGGCATCACCGTTCAAGAGAAAAGCTCCTCACGGTCCAGATCGCGACCGATTTCGCGTCTCCATAGAGCGTTACCGACATAAAAGCCGCCTCATTTCCTCCCGCAAAGAAAAAAAGAAAAAAAGAAAAAAAGAAAAAAAGAAAAAAAAAAGAAAAATATCATTTTCGAATCGTCCTCTCGAGCGAAAGGTTCGGAAATCGCGCGGCAAAACTCGAGACACATATACGTATATGCGATAGTCGTCGTTGTCTAGTTTAAGCGAGAGAAAGAGAGATGAGAACACAAAAAAGAGGACCGACTGCCAAGCAGAAGTAAATAAGACAAAGGGTTCGAAAAGGGATGGTAGACCGACGATGGGGTGGCAGTGGCAGGCGACCGGGGGTGGTGTGTGCGCGCGTGTGTGCAACAGTAGGCGAGAGAGAGCTTTTCAAGGAAGCGACGCGCGTGTGTGTGTGTGGGAAACGCGAGAGCTCGTGTGCCGGCTGACTGCGGACAAAAGCGTGGCTCGAGCTTTTTTTAATTGTGTCCCTCCTACACCTGCTCCCCGTCCTGCTTTATTCAACCCCTCCCTGCCAACACCTTCCACGTGGCCCCATTATTTTTCTTTTTTTTTTCTTTCTTTTTTTTTTCTTTTCCTTCCTTTCGTCCTTCCTGAATCGGCTTGGTTTTATCGGAGTATCGCCCGACTTACCCCAAGGACGTGGCCGTATCGTCGGCTGTGAAACCGGGCCGATTCTACGAGTTCTCGATCGGGAAAAGAGCTCGTCGGTTCGAAGGGGCCAGGGGGTACACGGTGACGCGTGAATCGGAGAGATAGAATTTTATTTTCCATAGGCGCCGCGCTATTTATGCCTCGTACACCTCGAAACGGTCTCTGAGACGATACCGTGGCGACGATATACCCAGGAGTGGGTTGAAAGACCGAGGCGAATATTCGAGGAGACTCGACGCCGTTCTGCGTGTCGTTCGATTTTCATTTCTATCGTTCCGTTATCGCGGCCACGCTGATTCGAGACAATGACTATCTCCGATTTATTTCTTCTTGTAAAGTTTTTTTTTCTGCGCTTCCTGCCTCGAGTATTTTTCGTGTACTTGAGAAAGGATTGGTAGTAAAATTTGTTTTATTAAGTTAACGTTTCAAGTTATTCGAGTCTTCTGAACTTCAATAAGCGAACGTTATCCTGCACCCCAAAGTAGTTTGTTCCTCGTGCAACACTATTTTAGAGCGAACAGAAACCGCTGGCAGTCCATTGCGCAAGACAGCCAACCTCTAAAGGATAGAGCTGTTTGTCTTTACCAGGGAAACATTTCATCCTCGCCTGGACTCTTTCCACAGCGTGCACGCGTATCCTTGAGAGGAACCGCGCGACCGGGACGAGTAATTTGAAATTCAGCCTCGTCCTTTCTCACGCCGCACGAGCGAGCTTATCTCCTGTCGAAGAGAACTTGGGACAGGCAAACGTGCATTTAGAACGTCGAAAGAGGACGAATGATACGGAGTGAACGTGTTATTACTTTTTTTTTCAACGCGGAACCGATACAAACAGCGGCGAGATGATGATGCGATTTCCTCCTACCGAAAACGAATTTTATGAAACTTGGAATAGCCGGCTGCTGGACCGGAGAGACTCTCTGTTTATTGATACAAAATCAGTCGTGCGAGAATTTTCTCATAAAAGTTGTTACGATTCGATCACGATTAAATTATGCAAATGCACGCAAGGCGTTTGAAAATTCAATATGGAATGGCTAATTCGATTCTTTGGAAGGAAGGATACTGCTAGGAGATAAGCTTCGCAAGAAATTCTGTTTCTATTAATATCGGAATAAGATTATTCGATTCGCGAGGAAGGTTAGAAATTCGTTAATTATGCATCAACGATCTTAAGCATCCTTTCTTTGAAGTACCGACGTTCAAGAGCGTCATTTACCGGGGCTTCATTAGTGTGGTCATAACCGTTGAACCCACAGCGGAACAAAAAGCGTTCGCAATTTCAACTTGCTGCCTCGAAATCCATGATACTTGATAGCGTCCTGGAAACGGATGCAGCTTATGGCTGCATCCCTTTGGAGCGCGCAGAATTCAAGTAGTCAAAGTGCAAAAGCTCAAAAAGGACGTTTCGCTGCGTGAAGCTCCATGGAACTCGGACTCCGAGGTCCCTCTCTAAAAGTATGAATTCGCGTAGGCAGGTTCTCGAGAGAAAGGACAGAAGGAAAAAGAGGGAAAAGGAGGAAAAAGGATGCTTTGAAAGCTGTCGCAGGAACGAATCGGGTTGAGCGAGCCGTTGAAACGCGAACATAGAGAACGTTCGTTAATAAATGGCGCCAACCGGACGATTTTCCATGAAAAAATGAATCACCAGCATGGGATAAAAATTTAACGCAAGGATCGCCATTTCAGCTTTGAAAATCGGCTTTAAAAGTGCTGGAGTACTTACGCGATGATACCGTATAACAGTGGACAGGGATAACGGTTTATAAAATTGAATTTTATATTAAAAAATTGATTTCGTGGCAAAAAAATGTTGTACCATTTCGATTTATCTCTCTACGACTAGAGTGCACCATATATTTTGAAACATCCTGTATGCGTTAGCGAGACACGGCAGAGGAAGAGGTACATTTCTCATTGAAATACCGTCATATTTCCACCTTGCCAATGCGTTTCGCGCACACAGCTGACTAAGATCTACAATTCAGCCACGTTCGGTCCCGCTAAGAAGCAAATCGTACGGCGTACTTTCTGTGAGTCGAATTGGAAATAATGCGAGAAATGAAACCAACCACCACTCTTTCCTGGGGGACCGTTTTATCCTCGATCTTAACATTCTCGTCGCTGACAAATTTCTTATACGCTTCTCTTCCCACTTGTACCGAACGATATGCGTACTTGAAGTATTTCTTTTTCTAAAATTCTGCCATCGTAAACTTTACACCATTGATTTGAATTTTATTTAAACTTCCTTGGCGCCTTGTGCGTACGTTACGTTTTAAGGTATCGTTTAATCGAGCCGATCGAGAGGCGGATTAACTCGACGATTGAGTTTGGAAACGGGGAAAAAATCTCCTTTCTCGCGTGTTTTGAAATTAAATTAAATCGTTCGGTTCGCTGTCAATCAGCCGAGATCCACTCGAAAGATATTTGACGCTCGCCGTGAAAATACGCATCGGCGAGTCCTTCTAGAAATTATGTTACGTGCTTATTACCTGTCATTGTTCAATAACGAATATATATTTAATTAAATCGGGCCCGGCTGATTGAAAGCAGACGGGACATGCTCAATTTTAACGAACCTATCAACGTCATCATTTGCATGAAGTGGCCACTCGATATTCGTTTCTGTCCGACGAAATGCTCCAACGTATATTATTGTTTCGTCATGTTTTTCCAAACTGGAAACGCGCTCGTTTGAAGGACCTTGTACATAATAATCGAGTATTATCCAGTCGATAAAAAAGCGAACAGTCCACGAAATGTATAATCGTATGTTTTAATTTAAATCAAATTTATTAGAAGAGAAACCTCGTTCGATCAATGCAACAGTGAGGAAAAAAAAAAAAGAAAACGATTGATACGTTGAAAATGAGAGTTTCCTTAGGTTGCTATCGCTTCAGCCATTTAAATTCATCGTAACCAATATATCGCGGTCATTTATTGACAAAATCAATTAGTTTTACGCGCCACACTCTCTCTACCAGGCATAGATTACCATTAATTGATCCATCGCTCGCGGATAACGATCGCGACCGATTCCTCGAGGGAGAGCAAAAAATGAAAAAAAAAAAATGGCTGCACAGAAACGATCTCGAAGCCGCTTTAAAAGCAACGATTTCATCGACCACGTCACGCTTCCCGGACACATTTAAAGCTCGCGTGAACGACCAGGGAAAGCCGGCTGTAATGTGCCGTGTAGCCGGTGTATATTGCGCGAAACGTATCGTTGAAAAACCTCAGAACGACAGCAACAAAATGACGAAACATCGATCCACTTATTATCTGTAAATATTTTCAACTAACCGGTAAGTCGTCGTGGTTAATCGATTTGCAGTTAACCAGCCGACGAACTTGTTATTACGTGGAATTATTTGAGCATAAACAGACCACCAGATATATAAGCAAGTGCTCCAGATAACGAGTCCGTTCGGTGATTAAATTCGTTCACCGTTGGTCTTGCTCGATTCTGAATCATAAATCGGCGTTTCATTGTTCCTTGATCGAGAGCTGCAATCGAAATATCGTCGATGTCAACGTTTCGTGGATGAAGCATTTCGTTGTCTTTTTTCCTCCATTTTTTCTTTTCTCTTTTTTGTTTTCTTTCGTTTTTTCTTTTTTTTTTTGTACGCTGAAAATGAAAGTGGAAATCCGTGGGTTCGATCGTAGCGGTATAAGAGGAGGAAGGAAAGGAGGAAAACGATTTTATCGAAGACGAAAATTGCAGGCGAATGCGTTTGAAGCGCGATTAAACGATCGAAAGGGCTATCGCTCGATGGTAGCCGAAGACACCCGCTGAATGCTCGTGCAACTGCAAACTCGCCAAGCTTGCTTATATCACTGTTTTCCGAAAGCTACACCAGACAGACTGCCGTTTCACTGAGAAGCTTACGCGACTCCACTGCACGTTAATTACTTTTTATTTTTTTTTTTCCATTTTCTTTCGGTTCCATTTTTTTTACTGCCACGCTACATTTCCCTTCTTCCCGGATTATTTTCATATTTAATTTCCATTTTTTCTCTCTATTCTGTCTCTTATTTTACGTCCTGTATTTTAATCTTACTATTATCCTTCTTTCCTGGAAACGTTCAAAGTTTCTGTGAAAAAACTTTCACTACCCCCTTAAACGAATTACAATTATTATCCTCCCGGTCTTTTCTCTCAAGTCCTGTCTTCCTTCCTCCACTTTCATCCCACGAGCAAACCGACGCAGCCGAGAAAATAGATAAAGCCGTTGAGCTGATTTCGAATTCTTTGCTGCGACAACGAAATCGTATTACATTCATTAAATGCTACGAGCCGGCTAAGAACACAAAACACCGGAGCTGGTGTAGGCCAGAGGAGAGACACGGATCGGTGTGTAGACGCGTAACGTATCGAGGAAGGAAACGACGAGGCGGTCCGAGTTGAGTTCGTCAAGCAAGAAGAAGAACAAACCTTCCAACCGCTGTTCGTTACAAGAAGGCACGATCTGCAGGTGTAACTGCAAACGGTGTCTTTTCCATCCGTCTGAATTCCCTTCCCGGTATCGTGGCGAGACCCTCGACGTGCTTGCGGTCCGTTCCTCCTAGTCTAAATTTCGTCTGCGTCTACCTAGCGATGGGATCGAGTCGATCATCCGAACGTTTCCAAAGCGACCTTTTAATTTGGTTAATCATTGAAACGTGGGTGTGATACTTTGAAGATACATGTATCGATGACCTATCCTTTACGATACTTTCATCGTGGGCGTACATTACGCGTAGGTTGATTTTCGGTCACGTAGGAGGGTCTTTCGCCCGTTAAGTTTCCGTTCTTGCCGAACTTTAACCTATCAGGAAGGAAAGGTAGGTGGTGGATATTTAATGTTTCATGACGTACACGGAAAATGTGCTCTCCGTGACGATTGCAAGGTTCACAGAATCGTGTGGGACGTAACTTTAGTTGATGTCTCGCATCGGTTGCAACCGATCACACGTACCTAACTACAGATACTTCTTATCGGTTCGACGTGAAAGATCGAACATTAAACGTATCCCTTGGCTCGTCCCATTTCGTCCCCTACGTTCCACGAACTTCGAAGAATCAACCCTCGTTTCCCGGTACAACCCTGACCTCTTTCCGGTAGCTCCTATCACAACCCTTGCACCGTTTCTTCACACCCGTTCGATCCTCGAAACCAAGGGGAACCGGTCGCGATAACAATCGACAGTATTCCGAATGTATCGATAAGTCTACGCGTGGGTATTGGTCCCATCACTAGCGACGGTCGTAGCCGTGTTAGGCTAGAGCTCTTCAGGTATCCAGGGTGGGGTGAGATTGGGCGCAGAACCGGCGTCGGTAATGGTGACTATGTTGGCTGGCAGGTTCCGCGGGGTTAGCAGGGCCGAAGGGAAGGGTGGTTAGGAGAAGAGGGGTAGGTGAGCGAGGATGATTCGGTGCGGGGGTGCACCGCAAGCTCGAAAGTTGGGAAAAAGCCAAGGAAGGGGTTGTGCTTCGAACCCGTTCGAGGGCGCAAGCTCGAGGTCGTCCCTGTACCCTCCCACTTTGGCACGCGATAGGTGGAGCTTCCCTGGCCGCCAATACATGTCCCGGACCCGTGTACGCTACAGGCGTAACCCCAGTCAGTCCTTCCACGTCCGAAAGCGCGCGCTCTACGCACCCGGTGCGAGCGAGCTTAGCGCGGGCTCTCCCTGCTCTCTCTGCTGCGCTGCGCTGCGCCCAGCGTAGCTGAACAGGTTAGCCCTCTCGCGTGATACTTTTGCTGGAACATTGTGCTCGAATGTCGAGTCATTCGATAAATCTTCCAAGGCTGACTGTTCGTCTTCTGGGGATCGTTCTTATCCTATCGTCCCTGTGTGACCATTCCTCGTCGCGTATTCGATATGGGACACGTTGGTGAAGTTGTTTCGGACTGTTCGTGAAGATTGGATGAGTTTTTTCTTGGTCGTAGAGATTGGTTTTTGTGATACTTTGGTTTGTCGCGGTTAATTGTATCATTTCTGGCGGGCTCTGCGTGAATTTTCTACTGCAAGGCGCCACCACCGCTGCGCCAACATCGCTCGGTCCGAGCGACAAGGTTCACTGTATTTTAATGTGCGTTGGTTTTGTTAGTGGATATTCCACGTTTGACGCTGTTACAAGTTTCTTGGGGCTAGAAGTATGGTGTTTGGTAGGCTGAAGTAATTTGTGGTTTCTATGATTAATGATTGAAAAATCGCGAAAGTGCGAGATAAGGTGTAAGAGGAAACTCTGTTTCTACTTAAGAGTGTATTTCCAGTGATTTTGTATTTTGCAAGTATTCAAACATGATACGAGACAGAATTGAGTAACGTTTTGATATATCATTACCGTACAACTTGGTGTCGTCGGTAGAAGAATTATTTTCAAACGAACGTGCCACTGTTAATCGATAGGTTGAAAAAAGTATTCCACGAATTGCCACAAAAATAAGTATTCCAGTTCGAGCAATTCGACCACGAATTGTGCGCGAATCGAAATTGTTTCTGCAACCGATATAGAAACGCCAGTTGATTTTCGCGTTCTCTCGCACAATGAAAAGAGATTACGACTACGGTGGCATCCACCAGGAAATACAATGCGAATACATTGCACAATATATACATTAATAATAATAAAGCGTCGGCGAAAAATGATGGCGCAACGTGAGCGTGGAAAATGTAGAAAACAGCTAAATCGTGCGATTTCCTTTCTGTTGCGAAATACATCTTTCTTTAAAATAGTTCCAACTTTCAAAACTATGAAATATAATCGTAACGATTACACGACTGCAAATCACGGCACAATTTTATCCTCCGCTGTGTTTAAACGTTTACAGAAGATGGCGCGTTCGGTTTGACCTAACACGATCCATTTCTACTTTCCATCGACTCGCATTGCACAAAGGGATACAATTATCGAAAATACTGTTCGGCAATGATGCAACGAAACGTTGCATGCACTTTCGAACAACATTGCACGAACCTGCGTTCCAATAGGTGTGTCGTTTGCTTCCTGTCCGTCTTTCCCTTTGTATTCGTTAGACAACCAACGAAGCAATTAAAGATGCAGCGTGTGAATGAACTCTGACATGATCGCATCGATGGCATTTTAATTGTTCGCCGATTGCGTTGTTCGCTTTACTCTCTCCTCCGGTTTGGTTCGCTTCGCCGCGTTTGCAACACGTGCAAAATATATTTAAACAGTGAAACTCTCTTGGTCGGTTAATCGTGAATTAATTATCGTTCCAAGTCTTAAGTGCTCGCTTAATTGTTTCCAACATTATTCATGCGTGGTCTAAAAAATTTCTGAGTTAAGACTCTGGTTTTACAGCGTAGTTATTTTGTTCTTAATCGAAACACCTCTCTTCGAATCATAGCAAACATAAGATTTCTTTTCGCGAATCGTTTCTTATTCTACGTTTCTTAACGCATACACCGGATCAATATAAATTATAGTAATTATAATATTAAGAAATTTCCTCCATTTTGTTTCAGTCGCAAGGTAATCATACCCTCCGCGCAAAGATTGCAATTTGCAGACTTAAGAAAGTCGTTGCAGTCGTTATGACATCGTGAAATCCGACTCACATTTTCTTGCAATTTTGTTGCAATTTTTGTTGCGTATCGAATCGTTCGATTATAAAATGAAAAGCGAAAATGGACTGTGACTCGGTAGACTCGTTCGAAGGAAAATATTTGTAGCGCGTCGATAGAAAGTACCACCGAGTTTCGTGGGCTCTCTCGAGGTCATGTAGAGTATACAGCAGTTTTTCAAAGCCGCCTGCCTGTACGGGAAAGGTGTGCCGGTAGACCGATGGCAAATTTCTGCTCAGTCGACGTTGTCTCGGTCAATAGTCAACACGTTCCAGAGGACTACGTCGCCTCTCGATCAGTTTTCCATCGAGTTTCTTTTGATCGATCGATTTAAGTGTTGGTACAATTCGTTTTGCTTAGTCTCTTCCCGCAATTATTTGTACACGGTATTTTATCTGGCGTTCAATGGTACTTTTAGTTTCCTTTGTTCTTCGTGAGTCGATTCCTCGATTTAATTAATTCTCTTTTTTTGAACATCTTCTCCGGTGATCGAATACTCGATACGAAATTTTCTGTAAAATCTTAAATCAATTTTGAAGAACCTTCGCTTCAATTCGATCAACAGTTTCTAATTTTTATTAATATCTTAACCGTGAAATTTCAATTCAAGGTACATATAATAATTACGGAAACACAAGGTGTGATCGTAAAGCACGTATCTTGAAACAACCTTTGTCTCAAACACGGTGTCGTTTCACAGTACTCGGACGAAAGGTTCTCAAGGATCTTCGAGCGTTGTGCTCGGCCATTTTAGAAAACAAACATTATTCTGACCGCGACAGTTCGAAGCACACGTGAGAAAGGACAAGAAAAGAAACGAAAAGAAAGACAGGGCACGCAATAAGAGCAAGCAAATCCTTCCCTGTCGAGGAAACTTTTGCGAGGATCGTCGAATCTTCACAGTGTTCCTTTCGAATTCCAGATCAAACGTAAGTGCGCGCGTGTGGTTCGTGTGTGTATACATAGTACCATTCTCCGCGTGGACGACAAGCGGGAGAGAAGAGGACTCGGGGCACCAGAAGCCGGAATCGAAAAATGGATGCGACGTTACTGAGACTCATTTTTGGACTACTTTTGTTCACCTACACCGCGGCACAATTTAGTAAGTAATTTTTATTAATAAAACCGTCCACTTTAACCGCGTGCATGCGTGTGCCTGTTTATATTCGCGTGATCGGCCGATCGTGCCAGGAAACTGCTCGGTTTCCGGCAAAGATATCTATTTCTTGCCGTCATTGCGTACTACTTCAATTTGTTTCGTATATATGTTAGGTTATCCCATAAATAATGCGAATATTTGAACAATCTTTTTATCTTTAAAAGAGTAAAACGCAGTAATTTACTTATAAAGGTAAATCATCGATATATTTTATCTATCGGAAGATTTTCCATTTGTCTGACAATTTTTCGGAATTTTTTTGAATACATTTTTTTTAAATACTTGCATTATTTATAGGAACGTCTAATAAATCGATGTAAGTTAAAAGAAACGTGCTTTAGAAGCTTGGAGATACGAGGGGGAATTAAAGAAAAACTTGACCATCCTCTGTTTTACGAAACTTGATTTATTCAGTGCAAAAAAGGTTCCGTGTGAACCATAGCGATGTTAGAAACGAATATATAGATAAAGATTAAGCTACTCCGGTAGTTGCAACGCTTTACATCTCGCCTTCTTCGTAGTTCAGACACAACCTATGGGAAAGTGCAGCGATCGACTACGTAACACGTGTTCATACGCAACCACAATATTCGACACGAATCGTGACACGTTTGCGATTCGATATTCGAGCCTCGTTTCCTCTAAAAAGCATTTCGATGTTTCCAACGCGTGGATTTATATTTTACACGATCATTTTTCGTTTTCGCTGTGATTAATTATGGCTGAGACTAAAAAGACGCGGAAAATCGACGCCGATCGACCGACCGATCTCACCATGGCGATCGGTGGCGCGCGTCGATTAAATGGACTGTCGTTAATTGTCGGGAATAACGTTCGGGTATCGACGCCGGTGCGGTTATGGTAATTTCAAAACTTTGAGCGATTTAGAAGGTAAATTGCTAAGGGAAACGAGGACGTGCCACGACGGACCGAGGCAGCGGTGGAAAGACGGCAGCAAATGCGTCGCCGTAATTGCATAATGGCCCTGGTGTGTTCGCTTCGAGATACGAAGCCCTGGCCTGGTTTTTACTTGAGGACTTTCACTCCGCATCACTGACTCCTCTCTCGCTCTGTCTCTCTGTTTCCGTTCTCGTATTCTTCTCTTTCGATTCTCTGCCCTTCTTCGTGTTTCTGTTTCTCTCTTCCTTATTTTATTCCGCGCTTCCTTTATCATTCACTCGTCATTTTATTTTCTCTGTCTACCCGTTTTTATCTCCGTAGTCCGATCGTCCCTCGGCTCTTCCTGCTGTCGTCGATTCCTGATCGTTTAGCCATGACGTGTCATTATTTTTATTTTTGATCGAACACTGGTACGTGATTCACGATTTTATATATTAAATCGTGATACGAATATCGATATTATGCCCTACGGTTGAAGATTTTATTCGTACGAAAGATTTGTACGATTTCGAATCTCGGTAAATGTTTTAAATAAGGAACAGAGAACATGATTCGGAGGGAGCACCCGGTATATAAGGAACTGGTGGGGCTGTTAGTCGGCATTAGTCGGTTTCAAGTACGGAATATTGTTTCTGGAGATCCCGCCGCTCAAATTGCTAGCATTTAGCAGCTTATCTGGATTATCGTTTCCCCATGCATAGCCTGAGGGAGCGTTTTCCGTGGGGTAAAAATTCGGGACGTACGAATCGTTCGTGCTTTTCGAAATTTACCGTGTTTTCTCTTCACCGGCCGATTTTTTTTCTTTTCTCTTCCGCCACCAGGAAAAGGATTAAACGGTGGAAAGGATTAGAGTCGCTCTTTTTTCCAATTTAACTCTTTTTCTCTCTCTCTTCGTCTCTGGTCTCCGCAAAGGGAACAATTCTAGCTGAGGAGGAAGCGTAAATTCGGTGAAAAAAAGAAAGAAAGAGAAAAAAAAAATTTGTGAGATTTCAATATAAACTGAGAACTCGTTTAATGAGTCGCGTTAAAGCGGGATCGAAGCGATATCGTTCTGTAGCTGTGCATCGATTCGTGCTGGGATCGTTAATTGATTACAGAGCGCAATATTTGCTCTATTTCTTTGCATACGGGCACACGCGGATGAACGTTTTGCGTTTGACCTACTTCGGGGATAATTTGAAAGGCTTCTCACGCGTTCCAAGGCCAATCATGCCCTCTCGATAAAATTTTACCTTGGGATTAGAACCGATAGCACATTTATTCGTAGATGTTCCCAAGGACTGTACATATTTGTCGGTAGTAATTTGTTCGACGTCAATTTTCACGTGTTTCACATGGACACAGCCTTTTACGTTGATTCGACTCGTATAAATTGGTTTCCATATAAATGAAAAGTATCTTCGTAATGATATTTCATTTCGAGCTAAAAGAGAGCTGAGATTTCCTCTGGAAATGAAATATTTTTCTCGAATTTCTCCCTGAAAATTCTCATTAACGACCAACTAGTTCTACTCAAAAGGCTCTTCTTGCTCGTTTCCCAGTCACCAATTTATAAGGTGTCTCGTAAATATGTCGTAACCTTTTGCAATGTTTAAAGAAACTATACTCTCGCTATGCAGAGCTTCAAGGTTCGTTGCGTAAAAATCGAAATTAATTTCTTTGAGATATTTTTCTTCTACGTCATAAATAGGAACCTTCTATCGTAACCTGTGACTCGGTGTGTTAAAAACCTGCTGAACTTCCGGAACACCTTGTACACCGTTGTACACAGAGATAGAGAGGATGGATGCGCACATGTAGCTTCCAATAAAGCTCTGCTCGAGTGCTCGATTGGCACTCGACGAATCTTGAATCGGACAATACCCTCATGGTACGTCCATCTGAAATAACCCATAAGGTCTCTCGAGTGTACATCTATATAGGGAACGGTAATGCCTCGTGGCACGACTACGAGTATCCGTTGTATAAGTAGCGAAGCTACGTTTTTTATCTTCTTTACCGGGGATTACTTCCGGGTCAGCAGTCGAGCTCGATTGTGTTCAATTCACAAGCTTACAGATTACCGGACACACTTGTCGCTCGGTAACGCTACGCGTATCCCGTGTAATCCACCAATTTTTACGACACGTTTTTCCTCAATTTCTCTTCCCTTCTATTCGTATCAATGTTAAGACTGGTTCGCGGTGAAATAAGCTGGAAAGCACGATTGCGAGTGATAATATTTTTATCGGCACTATTCCTGACTAAGTCTAATAAGTCAAATCTCCTATTCATTTTTTTATTCTTTTCTACGAAATTCAAAAATGATCTCTATTACTGGAAGCTGGTCCTTAGTTAATTAACGAATTACTCCTCTTCCGATGTTGAATAAATCAATTTTAATTTGAACGGTAAAAAAATGACACGGTAAAACAAATTAGGGGTGCAACGGTTCGATACGAAAGACACGAAGCGATTCGCGGAGGTGGAAACCGCGAACGAGAACAGATTCATCGCGCGACGTGATTGTGAGGTTACGCGAACATTCGTTGCAAAAGTAATCGAGCAATTTTTTTTCTTTTTTTTTTTTTTATCTTGCTTTCCCGTGGGATTACTTCCGGTTCAACGAGTCCCGCTCGGTCGGGTTCAATCTCCGTACTCTGTGTCAGATTACAGAGTACTCGCCGTAGTAACATCTATAGTAACACGTGTGTAGTATGTAAACTCGTGGTACGCGTGCGCGTCCATGGACTGGCCGCCCATATGCATAGCGGCTGGTGCATACAGCGGTGAAAAAAATGTCCGCGTTCGTATGCGTACGATGCATATCAAGGGTGCAAAATCTTTCTTTTCTTCGATAGAGATTGCAACATTGAGTATCTACAAATCCCATCGATTCGATGAATTATTGATATAAAATCCGTGAAAGAAATACTTTGATTGCATTAAATTTTCTTTTACTCCTGTAAGGTATTAACAAAATTAATATCTCGAAGCAATGCGCGGTATCCAAAATATTATTCAAGATATCAAATTTGATATCTCGCGTAGGGGTTGAAACAATATACAACTTAGTGTTTCAATGATTAAATAAAATAATATGATCGGTAATCGTATACAGTTATATAATACATATTAATAAGAATGACCCTAAGAATGCCCTGATACGGATTAATAGAAAAAAAAAATGTTTGGATAATAGAAAAAAAGAAATAGAAAAACAACCCCCTTTCCACTCGATCGTCGAAACGAGAATGAACCGCGGAGCGACGTACACCCCGAAGCTTAAGTAGCTCCCACCAGGACACCCAAGGTGGGGATGCGTCGTTTCGGCGCTCAGGCGTCGGAGTCCCCTCCATGACGCTCGACAGTAGTATGAGGGGCGTCGTACCAGCGCTCAGACACCGACGTCCCCACCGCGATGCATAGCAAAAGGCACCCCTCCATTCGGACGCCGCTGTGGAAGTGGAATAGGTCAGCCGGACGCTCTGAATCAACCTTGTAGTTTTACGATTATTCCTATACATTTTGAAACTTTTGATTCTTCTGCATACTTTTGCCATCAGAGTATGGAGTACTCATGGAATTATTAATGTGTGGCGTATACGAAATCATTCGGCTATTGAAATTTTGTTATTCTACATTATTACGGACTTTGGGTTATTTACAACTCAACCGTGTTTTTCTTTCTTTAAGAAATTTCTCAGGTTTGAGAAAAATAGAAAGAAATATTTTATGCTAGAAGTATCTACGTTTTTCTCAAAATTAGTTTTTTTTTTTCTAGTAAAACGAGAGTACGATTAAGTCGAAAAATAGTCTTTCATTATTGTCCTTAACGAAATCTTGTTTAAAAATTCGTTTCACTATGACGAATGTTCCGTATCTTTATTTGGTGTACCGATTTCGAGGTCTTCGATCACTCGTTTTTATTTTTAATGTTTTAAACCGTGAATGATTTATTCGATCGTTTACTCGGTTGATATTTGCTCGCTGCTCATTAATGTTTTGCGTGTATGTGCACGGTCAATTAAAGTTCGTTTCATTAATATTTTACGCGGTCGAAGTGGATCTGGTTAACCGTGTCTTGTACGAATTTAAGAGTAAAAAATTAATGGATGATTATTTATTCATTCCTTGGATACATCAGGATTGAACGAGCGTCTATATTTTTTATAGAATATCTTGAGTTTTGTAATTTTTCTCGAATTGCAGGCCCGACGTGCGCGCATCAACGTAATCGGGCGTTTTTCACTGTGCCTGTGAACGATAACCACGTTGCAACGATATGTCGTGGAACGCGTCCATTACCGGAAATCATTGTGTGCAACTTGTGATGGAATTTCGGTATCATTTCCTGTTTCCAGTTTTCCACCTATTACAGAATGGATTGCAAATATTGAAGTATTGAGGAATTCGCGTGAATCATTAAATAAAACTGAATACAATCGACGAATGCAAAACTTGGAGCACCGACACGATTCAAGAACAGATTTCAATGCAAACTTTTTATCAGAGTCTCTTCTTTGTTTGATCTAAACCAATTATACTTATTATGTTCGTCCTTCCAATTGTTAAACCTTGACACGAATAATACGAATACCTGGCATCCCATGAAGCGTTAACACATAGTCCTGGAATTTGATGTCGCGTCATTCTCTCGTCCATGATCTAGATTATACACAAAATTATGGCGTACTTGGACAATGACGAAACTTAACACAATACTCAATTAGGAATAAACCTGTATCTACAATTTATCCTCAGTACCTAAGTCTCAGTACAGTCTAGTGGACTGTACCTCGGTTACCAATTCAAAATCAAAGCTTCTAATTGTTTATCTTCGCTGTTCTTAAAACACCAAAGGGTCCGTTTTATGGTCAATAAAATATCAGCCGAGTTTACTCGCCTAACCACAACTGAAAGCAACTGGATCCACACAGCCTCGTAATTAAAATTCAACAGTAACCAAAGGCAAGCTCGCAATCGAAGATAGAGGATCGCATGTGCACGTGCACGCAGGGACAGGGTACTCGGAGTAATTGGTGTCGGTAACGGGTGCACATTTAATGCGTGTGTACTTGTTGCTTGTTCGCCAGATGTGTGGCTCCCAGCGGAGCTGGGTATACGTGGCTTTCGAAACGACGAGTAGACGGCGATCACCCTCAAAGTTGGTGGTTCGGTGTTAATAGATGTAAACGACCAATTCGGGACTTGAGCTAAAGGGACTTCTCAATCGGCCATATCTGTAATCGATTAACAGTCCCACCTGTGGCCGATGCCGCGATATTAATCGACGATCGGAACCGTTTCATGATTAAATCCTTGTTCAGGTTGAAACTTGATCCATCGTGGACTGCACGGATTCCGACACTATTCCTTACGTCAGAAATCGTTATACAAATTCATTGTGTAGATTTTTGTGCGATCGAACCTTGCGTTGGGTTATCCTTGCAACAGTGTTTTAAAATTGTTTAACGCGAAGCTAGGTTATCGAGATTATAATACCGCAACGCAATTACGAAAAATAAGGAAGCCTGCATCGTGCCTAAAAGTTAATGTCCAGTTGTATCTTAAGTAAAAACAAAGTCGTTAATAATTTAGTTCTTCTTCGCTATTTTTCAATCGAGACTGTTCTCTTCCTTCCCCTATCGCAAAAAGTTCGACTCCATTGTTGGATTAGTCTGGCGTATTAACCAACGGCCGATATAAAACGTTCGGTTTGCATTGTCAGGCGCTACAACCCCTGTACCTTAATCTATCCGCAATCAAATGATCACCCATCTCCCCGAGGGATCCCCTTTCTTCTTTCATGCTATTTTCTTATCGACTCCTCCGGGGAGAGGATAACCTGGAATTGCATCGTAGCTGCGCCTATCCGATAGCAAAGCGAAATGAAAGGCCGGAGTCAAAGAGCGCGTACGTATCAGGGAAACAATTTAACTAATGGAAGGGTATTGCCTGCAGAAATCTATGATCGCGCCGGCATGTACACCCCGCACCATTTGTGCTATATTATCCGCATCTTTCGCCGCTCGTGTCAGTCGTTGTTGTTATCGGTGCTCAATTCCAATTTCTCCGGATAGTATCGATCGGTATCCGGCATTGACCGAAGAAGAAGATGTTGTCTCGCGGTGACGCTCGAATTGGTATTTTCGCGTTTGTTGCGCCCGAATTTTTCACTCCATCTTGATAGTAAACTCGAGCGTATATTAATCGTGCTTTAAGTAGAAGTTCAGACTTTTTATGAATCTAATGAGATGTAACAATCGAAGATTATATTTGTGTCTTGCACGTGCATATTGTGGATAAAGGAACGAATATAACGTGTTAACTACTCGGCGACGATGTGTTTGATTGGTTTCCTCTTGTCAACTATAATGGAGCCAGGTATAATGTGCACGTCTTCAGGGTGCATAATGTGTTATTAGATGAACGGTTGTCACGTGCTCCGACACAGAGTCATTATCGACTGTTCTGTCGCGTTTCTCATTGTTGCAATCCTGCTGTACTTCCTATACCTACGACTCTATAAATCAAAGACGTGTACCAGAGAACGATATTCATCCCAAAAAATGTACTTTCTTCTCTTATCAATTCACTTCAAATTTGTACAGAGACAAAATCAAAATTGAGTAATCAATTGCGTTAAATACCAGTCGGTATAACGGAGACAGGTCCTGTAGGAGTCGAATAGGAGACAGTGGAGAAATCGCGGTCGAAACTGGCATCCAAATATCCGGATATCGATGGCACAGTGATCAGGTCGGTCGAAGGGGAGACGATATTACAGTGGCGTGTCTCTGGTTCGTGTTTGAGTTCCACTGCGATATGAATGTCTCCCCATGGGGGTGTCGTCGCATATCGATTGGAATGAGGTGCTAGCTACGCATGCATGTATGTACCTATGTGTGTACGTCCCGTTAAAGCGGCCCTGTGTCGTAACGGAGAATTTCGTGGGAATCGTAGCTTCAAAACGGAGGGAGTCGACCGTGAATCGTGTCCTGGCCGATGACACGGTCACCATCGCTTCTCGACGATAGCGGTGTCAGACTGGAACATTTGTCACGTGTTCGCATTATACCGCGTCATATGTTCCAAACGCACAAATCACGATGATCCGACGCCTGACTTTACGATCAATTAAAAGTTAATTCCTGTTTTGTGAGAAATACAGTAGCGGTCACAGAAATTGCACCATCGTGTGAGCTATTGGTAAGGAACCATGACCACAGACTGTGAATGCTTCTCCACAACTGACAATCATATATAACTATGAAACAATTGATGTAAAATGAAATTGGCGCAATATAATGCAGCCCTGTTGCATTATTCAAGATTATTCAAAACTATTAAAAGACCACAATATAAATTAATACAGATTACACAAAGTGAAATAAAATCAAGGAAAGGGTTATAGATATAGATCAGCATTGATTGAAAAAAAGAGTTGAAGGAAGAAGAAGAAGAAGAAGAAGAAGAAGCGGAATCTTAACTAAAGACAGATTTAATACATGAAATTTATAAAAATCTGAAGATCATTTTTAAACAATGGATTGCGTGGATGTGTAGGTGAACAAAATGTTACGATACCTGTCCACCCTTCGATGCATCCCCTATTCGATGAAGTCGCTTAAAAGATCATCCGCGATAGCATCTAAAAGATAGTGCTCCCTTCCGAGTCGCCGTTACCCTAAGCCGGCTTTTAATGAACAGTCCCTCGATCGAAGATAGTATTCCATTTATTTCTACGCATAAATAACCGTAACCAATGACAAACTCCATTTATTGAAACAGAAGTGCAAACAGGGCGAGCCAAACAGAAGGGCGAGAAAATAAAAAAACGAACGAAACGAATTGTCTGCGTAGAGCAAGCAAGAAAATACTCTATTTACAAGGGTTCTTTAAGCCGCGTCTTTATTTCGTACACCGGTCGTGTTTGTCGAGCACCTTGAGCCCCCGAGACAGTCTTCCCGGCACGAGTTCTATTTCCCTGGAATCTCGTTTCTTTTCAACGGAAAGTTAACCCTACACAAAGATGTCTGGCGATGTTTCTTTTTATCGCTTTGTTACATTTAGAGAAACGTTAAATAGTACTCTTCTGTACAACGAAATCAGGTAGGAATTCCATTTTTAGCATTGTAGAGATTACAATTCAGGGATGGCTGGTACACCTCGAAAAACGTGGCACTCGGTCAAGCGAACGAACTGCGAGAAATCGAGGTGTATTCTGACTACGGAGCAAGTCGCACAGTCAGTTCGATATTGCCAAGAGGGGGTGGAGGGTGGTCTTAATGCATTTGTCGAGGTAGCTATGGTACGCATCACCAAGCACCCTTTCTGCAAGCTCAGCATGCTCTCTCCCTTCGCTCCCTTTCTCTTCGGTTCTTTATTCTTCTTCTTCTTCTTTCCTATTTATCTCTCTACCTCGTAGTTTCGTTCTTTCATCTTCTTTCAACTCTTTTTTCAATCAATGTCGATCGAATATCTATATTTATATCGTTTTTTGTCATTTTCTTCTGGCGCTATTTATACTTTTCCTCGACTTTATTTCACTTTGCGTAATCTCTTTTTCGTAGTTTCAACGCTTAATCCGTCTCCTTTATCTTGTTCGAGATTTTTCGTTCCGCGTTTTCTTCTCGAAACCTATCTTCGTTCACCTGTCCCTTTGTCTTTCCCTTTCTTCCTCCTCTGTTCGCATCTCCCGCGCTACAGCCCCCTCTCCCGAGAGTATAATGGCTCTAAAACGAACCGACCGACCCCTTGGCTTTAATCTCTTAACGGGCAAAACGACAAAAAAAATATCATTCTTATTCTTCGTAGGAGACGGACAGAGGCTGTCTGGCCCGATCAATCAAGAGATTGCCTTGTCTACGACAATTATCCGGATTAACGGATGCGCGCAGAACGTATCCACGGACTAGAGGAACATCCCGTAGAGAATTTTTGTTATTCGTGAACATGCTGCTGTTAAAACAATCTTGACTGAAAACTGCATATATTTTTTTTTTTTATTAAACTTTTGAAACCTCAGCCGAGGTTTAATACAGTTGTAACTCTAGTGCGAACGTTAGACATAGAAAATCGGAGAAACCTTTCGAAAAATGTGATAAAACAATTTAACTTAAGAATTAATTAATAATTAGGTTGCTTCTAAGATCTTTTAAGAATTTGTAAACACTGAAACATAAAAAATGACGTAAAATAAATGAAACATGGTTGAAAACGATTCCTAATTTTTTGATCGCATAACAGCGGATCGTTTAAAACGTTAACAAACTGGTACGTAACAGTGCCACGTGCGTTATTTAAACGAATCCACTTGTTTGAATGATTTTTTTTTCTCTCAAACCAGAAAGCGGATCAAACCTCTTTCTCCCTGTTCGATCTCTTTTTAATCGGAAACTTTAAATCCAAGGTAATCTAGCTTATAAGATCCCAAGCGACGATATGAATATTTATAGAGACACAACAAGATGTTTGGATAGTTTTTAGAACATCGTCTCCTCTCCGATTAATCGAGTGACGTAAAATAGCAATCGTGCAATCGAATTATTCTAAAAAATCTTCGGACACCAGCCTGTTTCGTTTCTCGAATGCAGCGCCTCCAGTTCTCCAGTTTTTCGTTACTTTCAAATTCTCAGCTAGTGTCGCAGCCGACGCGCTCTCTCGGTCGGGAGCACTTAGAAAATCGATAAGCCCTGGCTCACTTGATCCGCCGTTGGCTGCTGCCAGCCCATATCTTGATTAAAATCAGTGCCGCCCTGCACTCTCCTTTCTTCACCCTTCTCACCAAGATCCAGCCCTCCGCCTTGCGATGAATCCGGTTAGTCTCGTTAACGTCTTAAGTCACCGGCTCCTCCAGCCACCTTCTCTCCCTCTTCCTCAACCTTCTTCCTCCGAGCCACTTTCTCCTCTCGAGGACAATGGGACGTCAAGCTTCCTCGAAAACTTGCACCGCCACTTCTGCTCTAACGCGTGCCCGATAAAATCGTTCCTCGTCCTTGATTAAACGGAAGCATCTGGAGAGCGTACACTTTGTCATTAGGATCATTACTTCCGACGATTCTGGCTCCTGTTTTTTGTCGTTCCAACATTCTTCTTTCGATTTTGTTTTATCCCAGTCTGGTGTATAGGTACGTTTAAAGGGATGTTGCTTATAATTTCTGATTAATTGTTGCACAGCTCCTTTGAAAGCTGAAAACTGCTTCCAAAGATTCTTTCACACGTTTTTGGTTTTTTCGCGAGGGGGATGAAAATTCCATTCCTCTTTCTTTGAATTTTATTTCGAGTATGATACATCAGCTATCGATTTCGCGGCACATTGTGCTTCCTTTTACAGTAACCATTAGTTTTGTAACACAATTGTTCGTACGATTTACTTAAAAAGGAAAAATTCCCCTGTTAAATCGTTCTTCTACGCCTTCTGTGGTGCAAGGAGATTGAAACTGATTCTCTCGATCGATGGATTGATGCGTTCCCATCGAGTCGCCAGAGCCGTACCTGTTCACGCGGTCCTTTCCACGATCTCACGGTGTCTCGTTTGTTGTCGAACAAGACCGGCCGCTCGTTCGTACGAAAGTGAAAGTGCACGCGTTTGTAGGTCTAGCCGGTCACGTAGCGATCCGGTAGGAAACGGCTGGCTGGCTGACTCGCATGTAAAATCGGATCGTATTCATTTTTTGTGGTCTGATTATCCGGTGTTATTTCAGCGGGTTAAATCGGTCTCACGAAACGGCCGAGCAGTTGCAAAATCTGCGAGAACGTTTCATTTCAGCGCAACACCTCCACGAAGACGTTTCGACCGAGAGCTAATTGAAACCTTCAATTAGAACTCGTACCGATGTAAGTTATTACGCAACGATTAGAAGTGTTATCGTGTAAGAAATACCTTTTTAACAATATACCACATTTTATCAATAGTTATACCACTTACAATAATAAAAAAAAACTGTGATTTGCCATACGTACGAAAACGATTTTATTTGTGCAACTTTCCCCTTGCCGTTTACTTTCGATTTCGCCATCTTATTATTTTCGTATTCAACAAACGCACCGAAAGATTGTTAACGATTAAGTGGATCGCGTCACTCGAATAATAGGGGTATAAAAGGATGATCGTCAACCAGAATAATATATAGGTCGAGTCATTATCTTTGAAAGGTGAATAGAATGATGCACCTTTCCACGGTCGTATCCGGTTTCTATTCAACACTGTGCGTTTATAAACAGGTGGTATGTGAAAAATGAAACGGGATCGGTTTACAGTTTTTTTTCTTTTTTCCTATTCGCATAATTGTACGATGCACAAGAAACACGTCAATTTTACGATGGAACAAAGAAACATTGGTTGCTAATTGATTCTCCAATTAGGTTACCTTTCCCACGAAAACGGATACGTTTTTTTATAAAAGGAATTATCGGACAATAGATCGTATCTCTTTCAACGACTCATCGCAAAACTATGGCCAGAATAGAACGCGATTTCTCAACCGGTATTGTATAATTTACGATTTTAAATAAAATACGTCTGCAGTAGCGGACGGCGACCAAGAGGAGATATTTCCAGTGGAAGTTGGACGAATGAACGCAAGCCGCAGAAAGGCGCGACGTGGCTTCTATAAGAACGAGGTAACAAGAGAATTTCTCA
>SMSQ01011922.1:29111-51852 GCA_019453375.1 Ctenoplectra terminalis | reverse complement strand
TCAACTTAATTTCTTCTTTACTGTTAAATTGACAGAATGGTAAAAAGTCAATGTAATCAAAAAACTCTGATAGATTATTTATAAAAAATTATTAACAATGTACTTCATCAATTGCTACGTGTAAGTAATAAAATATTACCTAATAAGTTTATAACTTTATCGATATCTTTTATGTGCAAACGTTAGCGATCGTTGGGTGCCCGAATATTTTTATGTCGCAAATATAACACATTATTTAATATATTGTTTGTTGTATTAAAATATAGAGGCTTCAAATAAATTAAATTTGTATTTTTATTAAATAAAACACATGGCATAACAGAAAAGCGTATGTGAAACACAAGCTGGATTTTCTTCGGTTGCGACCGACGAAATACTGTTATAATAAAAATATTTTCAGAAAACTGTGAATACCTTAACTTAATTACGATGAGGTACAGTACTGTGCAAAAGTCTTACAGCATGTGCATTATTGATCTTGTAACTGTAATTAAACATATTTTAGAGAAGCATTTCTAAACACTGTTAAATTCAAATTTTTCCATATTGTCTTTCTTGTGTTGGTTATTCATAATTTTTATGGTGAAAATATATTTTAAAAATTCTGTAATAAGCAGAGCCCTGATTAAAATATTATGGAACGCGTATGCAAAGTGTAAAGAAAGCACGTGAAGGAAGTCAAAAAGGAAAAAATCAGCTTCTTAAATTGTCGATAACAAAATGACAGGAAATGCAAAATGAGTTTATTAAAATTTTTTCAACAATTTTCTAAAAAACGAAAAATAAAACTGTCGCGTAGTGAAAATAAAAGAAGAATACACAAAATATTAATTTAAAATAATCTAATTAACATCTCGTGAATCTAATTCTTAAAAAGAAAATAAATAAATAACGTAAAAATTGAAATAATATTAATCCACCTTAAATTCGTTTCTAAAATAATAAAATTTTTTTTTTTCGGCAGGTGATCTAAGACTTTTGCACAGTACTGTATATAGATCATTAATTACTAAATTACCATGGTGTCCACATATCAATAAGACTCATCCCACATGTTTTTATGCAAAGTTTAACACAAAGGTGTTAAAAGTTACACAAATCGTGAATACTAATTTCGAACGACCCGTTTGTACACAATTTTAATTCATTAAGCGTATTTCTATCCGCTTTCACGAAGCTATCAAACGTATAACCACTTTACGGTTTTCCTGTTACGGGTTTCTCGGAACTCACTATTGCAAACAGAATCATTTACCTTAGATTCTATGCGACCTCATTAAGTTACGTGGTATTTTTCCCTGGCTTTTATTACATCGCGTACTATGTTGTTCGAGGATATCGCTTTGCATCCTTTCCTGGATATCATTTAACCGGATCTATAATAACACAGAGATGAGAAAGAGGATGTAACAGGAACTCATTAGCTCTATCGCCTAGAAATGGTAATTACGTTGAAAGTATCCGTATNTTTGTTTATATTTTCTTAAAGTTGAAATCCTCAAAAATATTCTTTAAAAATTTTAAATGGATATTCAAAGAATTGATAATGGTACGATGCATTTTGTGATACAGGTCGCAGTGTTGCTCAACGAGTCAAACTTTAAACGCTTTTTTTTAAATTACATTTTTCATACTGGCAGACACGATAACTGCATCAATTACCATCCGATCGATTTTTGTATAATCTCTTAAGGTATTATACAGAGAGTGAGTAATAAAAATTCTATATGGAAATTGTAAATTTTCTTGAAAAAAAAATTTTTTAAGGTTTAGTTTTCCAGCCATAACAGTGGTGATTTTGCTTAATCTACACTAATCATTTTAAGAAAATTTAAACTAGCATTTACAGGATCATTTGTTGTTAATAATTTAGATATCGTTGCGACATTAAACTCATTTAAAAAAAACCCATTAAAAAAAAAAAAAAAAGATATTCTGTTTTGCTGTTCCTACTTTGAAAATTCCTTTCTCTTTTGTGTCTTTCAAATATGCAAACACAATCGCATCTAATACTTTTGCTTCCTAATTTTGATCTCTTCTATTTTTCTATCTTTTACGCGAGGAATTTGGTATTTTCCCCCTAAAAATACACAATCCCCGTTAAAGTTCCCGAACCGGTAGCCGATACCATTCCCGGTCTGGCTAGCAATATACCCATTCCATTTTTTAGAAGAGCTAACAGAGGCTCATTCTACTGTCATGCTTTACAGAGTTGTCATTAAAGTATGTTTCGTAATTTTTGGAAGCTGCGTACAAAATAGTTGGTGTTGTTTGGCTAACCTATTTATCTTTCGTAAAACTATTCTGAGAACACGCGATACCGGTTAATGGCCAATCTTTCTGAATTTCAAAATTCTATTAATTTTTAGTTTGCATAAATTACTGCTGTAAATTGTTTATCTACAATTAAAATTTTCTTGAATATTTTGGTTCCACGGTTTTCTAACAGTTGCTATGCAACGGGTACACAAACATGTATGCGAGTTGTGCGAAGCACACACGGTATAATCATAGATCTTTCTGTTACAATTATTTCGTGCGAGAACGCACATTATTGTTCTTACGCAAAAAAGGTCGTTTGCATTTGAATAAATCTGTACTAGAATAGATTAAATATATTTGTATACTCGAATAAATATTTATAATATTCTGCAGCAGAAGTTAATATTAAGCTAATATTAACGTACGTATTTTAAAATTTTCGAATAAATCTGTACCAGAATAGATTACATATATTTGTATACTCGAATAAATATTTACAATAATCTGCAGCAGAAGTTAATATTGAGCTAATATTAACGTATTTTAAAATAATTCTTAAAAATAAAAATATCTCCCTAATGAAATTATTGTTTCACAAATTTAGTAATAATATTTACCGTAGTTTCTTACAATATGTACAAAGTTGAGTAAAAATAGAAATATCTCTTTCGCGTTATCAGCATGACTTATACTCTACATTATGTGTTTGACAGTAATTGAACTTTATTTCAATAAAACCTTCTTCGTGTGATAAACTGTCACTGTCACAATTATTTTTGTCTTATCATAGTATTAGTGAAATTAATTCAATTGCACCGTCTTTTCATTTCTGTTTTGTCATACTTCTGACATTACGCTCTTTCATAGAAGCTTATAGGTGTAATTGAAACAAACAAAATAATTTCTTACGAACATTGTACTTGTTACATCCATAAAATACTGATTCGTCAAACAAATTAAATATTGTTTAATCGAACGTAAACGAAAATGAATACTAAAATCTTTACGATGGAACCACATCAAGGACCTCGAATTAAATCGAGTAAACTGACCGATTATTAATCCGTAAATAAAGAAACTTACCTTGAAGATGGTCCAAGTCTATTCACAAACGATATACCTGTTCTTAGCAGTTTTCTAGTGATTTTTTAGTGACAGGTCCTGTCACAAGATTTACAATAGCAGCTCCCAGAGAAGCGAACGCTCTGCAAGAGTTACTCAGCGACAACTGTCGAGGCTCCCGAGTATAGAAACCAACTGGTCTCACGTAGGTATCTAACTGCGTCTGTTCTGGTACTCTGCTAGATGCTACCAGAGTAGGGATATCATGGTTAAAGCGTACGACGATCTCCAGGTAACATTGTTGTTTTAGTTCTGTAACCGCACAAGACATAACTGAATGCAACGCAAACGCTAATTATCATTTGTTTACCAAATATGAAAATCTTCTGCCACGTATCTCAATTTCAGATGTCTTACTCGGAATATGGTTATTTTAAATCTTGTTTTGTTACACGAAAGCTAACAACATAAAAAAGATACTTAATATTTTTTCACCTGTCTTTTTTTGTAACCTGTTAATCGGCTGATTTTTTAATTAGGATCTCTTTCAGGCACAAAATTCAAAATTAATAAAAAGTTTATGGAGTTAATAAAAGTTAATAAGTAAAGTTAATAAAAGTTAATAAGTAAAGTTAATAAAAGTTAATAAGTAAAGTTAATAAAATTAGCTCGATTTTCATTTCCACAAATGAAAATGTGATATAATAAGTTTTTTGTACAAGTGCAAGGTTACATTGATAAGCAAAGATTTTCTAAAATATTAAACTATTATGTTTAATACTAGAACTACTCATAATATTTGATAGAAATTTTATAAATTTACAATAATGTATTTTGGGGGATTTTCTACGACTTTTTGCAAAAAATATGTACAAAGAATTGTTACCCTTATTATAGATATTTTGTCAAATACCTATCATTTTGATTTCTTTGCTACAAATAAGTCCACTTTAATCGCCGGTAATTCTAGTGTTAAAATAACCGTGATCCGCGTGACGAGTTAACTCGACTTCCCTAGTTAACAGGTTAAACGCGGTTATATTTAAAAAAAATTTTAACAGAGACATACAGTGGCTGTAGAAAGTACTTGTACGCCATTATATTTGTTTTAACGTTTATATATTTATTAATTAGGTCCATGTAAATTAAATTTCCTATCGCTTAATAGTAATTTCATGTAACTACAAAAATAATGCACTGTAAGAACGAAATTTAGAGTTTGATGAAAAAATGTCTCATTGGGAAATATTACGTGTAAATACTTTTTGCAGCTACTATAAGTGATTATGAATAATGTAAAAAATAAAAGTGTATAAAATAAATATAATATTGCAATATTAAAAAAAATTTTAATATATCTGGACAGAAATACAATTTTAAAGTTAAAAAAATTTAATCGATGTAGGAAGTTTGTCAGATTGGGCGTGGTTCTAAATAACTTGAAAATAGTATAATATGTTAATCTAATCTACACCTAGCTCAAACCGTGTTTGTGGTTTATGTCTTAATATAAGCTTTATACATTTTATTACATTTTATCACATTTTTCTTTTCTTAACTGCTACGGTTATAAAATCTATTGTTTATTTCTATGATTGATGTGAATTCGATGAACACGACAATAATTATCTTTTGTTTGTTATTTGCTTTTTTTGTATTAATTTTTATTTAATAATCACAGTACGAAAAACGTGGTAGTTATTTACAACAATACTCATGGTATATCTCATTAATCATTATAAAGGATACATGTACCCAATAATTATTTATTCATCTAACTCTTAATATATTTCATTAAGATTGCATTTCTTTAATTATTACAGTATTAAAAATTTATGTTACCATTGTTACTGAAGATTTTTCTTCAAGGAAGCAAAATCGTGATCAATCATTATATTAAGATTTATTATATTTAAATACGAGATACAAAACAAACTGAAAACTTTTTAAAATATTATTTATGTTATGAATGTTGCGCGGTTATGAATATGACATAGTGTAAGATTTGGACTGACGAACTCAGTATTTCGTATTTAAATTTTCCAACTCTAAATATACCGATTAATCATGATTTTGCTTCCTTGAAGAATAATCTTCTGACTGAAGGAGTTTATTAAACTTGAATCCACTGGCAAACATGTTTAGATATTGGGTTATTGCAGTAGGTGCGCTTATCTCTCGATGATTTTCCTTTCTTTGTACCGTGTTATTTGTAACATTCCGTTCTTACTACTACCGACGTCGCGATAATTAAACGTAACGAGAATAAAACTGACGTCCTTCATGGATTAACGATGAAAATTGAAAACAGCTTTTTGCAATACACAGAACTACAAAGGAGTCGGCGACCAGTATGTTTATAACGTAAATCGATATGTGTTTATACAATATCTTTCGCTAAAATTTCGCGAATCAGTGATAAGTAAAAAAGATTATTTTCACTTGTTTTCATCAGTTTGTTTTAATTTATATATGCTCGAAATTATTGTCTTTGACAAAGCTATTATTATTTACAAATTTTTAGTGGATAACGTTTTACTTAATGCGACAAAATGTTAACTTTTATTAATGCGCGTTGACGCCGATACTTGGAACGAATGAGTTCACTTTTTCCAGTTGGAAAACGGAAACATAAGTCGCCAATGAGACTTCCGCGCAGAACAGTCGATGCAGAACGTTGCGAGTTACGTATTCGCGACTACGCTAGGAAAAAAACCTTTAAAATAATGACAAGTTTCATAATCCGTTTCTTTACCACCGAATAATTAAACAGAACCTAATCATTCTAGAAAGGGGAGAAGACCAACGGTTCACGAAGACTGTATTACGGTACCTTTAAGATGATAGAACTTAAAGTATTCTAAAAAGTCTATAAAATACAAATTTCTGTAGCCATTAACACTAGAACTACCGAAAATTAAAGCAAGTCTATTTGTAACAAAAAAATCAGAATTTTAAATGTCTGAGAAAATGCGTAACTCAAGGAAAACAAATCTTTACATATATTTTTTACAAGAAATCGTAAAAAATCTTCGAAAATTCGTCGTTGAAAATTTAAAGAATTTTTATGAAAAACTACAAACCAGTTTTGACCGCCTTGGTAGTTCTGATGTTAATTAAACTCGTGAAATGCACAATTAGTATTCTTGATTGATGTTCGTGACATATTTGATTGAACCACCGACCCAACCTCGACTTCGATTTGATCGTTTGAAATTGTATTAGGTTGTCCCGAAAGTTTCTTTCGTTATCTTCATGCAGTGGCTTCGGTTGGCTGTGTTTATATAATCATGCAGCCTAATTTGTTAAACGAGAGATGGAGGAAGGTAATCGAACAAAATGGATCCTATATCAATTAATAATATATTATAATATATTAATAATAATATTAATTAATAATAATAATAACAATAATAACAATAATTAATAATTAATCATTAATACGTAATATATTAATATATTAATCATAATAATAATTATTAATAATTAATAATTACTATATTAATAATAATAATATATTATAAAACGAAAGAAACTTTTGAGACAACCTAATACTAACGAAGATCGATTTATAAATACAGCTACAGTTTGACATTTTTATTACATAATTCTTCGCATTACAATTTGTATTTTTTTTTTTTTTTTCCTGTACTTATACACGTTAGCTTTAGCTATTCATTGATTTAACACTGTGTCATGTGCAAAGTACTGAAGCATTATACGTAATTTGCGTTTGCTCCTCAATCTCATAAACTGAAAATACAGTTAGAGCTAAAATTAAACTTAATTACAAATACAGCTTTGTCTTTACTATATTTAGACCATAATCTGTGGCACGAATGTGACTAGTGGTTATAAGGTAAGGGATTGATAATGTAACAAATAATAACACATCAACTAAAAATAACAATGAATGTCCAGTTATATCGTTTCCATTTATTTCCATTAAATTATTAATAATAAGAAGAATTAACGCTCTGTAGCCCGAATTTTGTCTGCTTATCGGAGAAAAAATTACGATTGCTTACAGTTTTTCACTTTGACTTCAAAATTCTTAAACTAATAATTGCTATAGATGAATGATGGTATCAGTACAGTAATCAAATTTAATAGTACAGCGATGACCGAATGTGATAAATTTTTTAAAATATAGCTGCATTAGTTTGTAACTTCTAAGTCACATAAAGCCATAAGTGGATTAATATTATTTCAATTTTTACGTTATTTATTTTTGTTTTTTTAAGAATTAGATTCACGAGGTGTTAATTAGATTGAGAAATATTGATTAATTTAAAATAATCAATATTTTGTGTATTCTTCTTTTATTCTCACTACAGGACAATTTTATTTTTCGTTTTTTAAAAAATTGTTGAAAAAAATTTAATAAACTCATTTTGCATTTCCTGTCATTTTGTTATCGACAATTTAAGAAGCTGATTTTTTCCTTTTTTACTTCCTTCGCGTGCTTTCTTTACACTTTGCATACGCGTTCCATAATATTTTAACCCTCTATAGCCCGAATTTTGTCTGCTTATTTGAGAAAAAGTTACGATTGATTACAGTTTTTCACTTTGATCTGAAAATATTTTAACTAATAATTATTGTAGATGGATCGTGGTGTCGCTACAGTAATACCGTAATCAAATTTAATAGTGCTGTGATAACTAAACAAAATTAAATTTTTTAAAATATAGATACATTAGTTTGTTACTTTTAAGTCACACGGTCCCATAGAGGGTTAAGAAGCTGAATTTTTTCTTTTCNTGTCTTTACCATATTTAGACCATAATCTGTGGCACGAATGTGACTAATGATTATAAGGTAAGGGATTGATAATGTAACAAATAATAACACATCAACTAAAAATAACAATGAATGTCCAGTTATATCGTTTCCATTTATTTCCATTAAATTATTAATAATAAGAAGAATTAACGCTCTGTAGCCCGAATTTTGTCTGCTTATCGGAGAAAAAATTACGATTGCTTACAGTTTTTCACTTTGACTTCAAAATTCTTAAACTAATAATTGCTATAGATGAATGATGGTATCAGTACAGTAATCAAATTTAATAGTACAGCGATGACCGAATGTGATAAATTTTTTAAAATATAGCTGCATTAGTTTGTAACTTCTAAGTCACATAAAGCCATAAGTGGATTAATATTATTTCAATTTTTACGTTATTTATTTTTGTTTTTTTAAGAATTAGATTCACGAGGTGTTAATTAGATTGAGAAATATTGATTAATTTAAAATAATCAATATTTTGTGTATTCTTCTTTTATTCTCACTACAGGACAATTTTATTTTTCGTTTTTTAAAAAATTGTTGAAAAAAATTTAATAAACTCATTTTGCATTTCCTGTCATTTTGTTATCGACAATTTAAGAAGCTGATTTTTTCCTTTTTTACTTCCTTCGCGTGCTTTCTTTACACTTTGCATACGCGTTCCATAATATTTTAACCCTCTATAGCCCGAATTTTGTCTGCTTATTGGAGAAAAAGTTACGATTGATTACAGTTTTTCACTTTGATCTGAAAATATTTTAACTAATAATTATTGTAGATGGATCGTGGTGTCGCTACAGTAATACAGTAATCAAATTTAATAGTGCTGTGATAACTAAACAAAATTAATTTTTTAAAATATAGATACATTAGTTTGTTACTTTTAAGTCACACGGTCCCATAGAGGGTTAAGAAGCTGAATTTTTTCTTTTCGACTTCCTTCACGTGCTTCCTTTACACTTTGCATACGCGTTCCATAATATTTTAATCAAGGCTCTGCTTGTTACAGAATTTTTAAAACATATTTTCACCAGTAAAAATTATGAATGACCAACACGAGAGAGGCAATATGGGAAAATTTGAGTTCAACAGTGTTTAGAAATGCTTCACCCATAGAGGGTTAAGTACGAGAAAAGAATGTTCAGTTTTGTATAAAATTGTCGCTTTCTTGAAATTGCATTCGAATTGAAAGATCTCCCCTTGTGATTTGTATGCAACGATATTTCTCTGCTATCGTATTAGGCCCTGTCAGATTGACAAGTCGCAACGTTTACCCCCTTATTAGTTCAGCATTCTTTCTTGACATTCAATCGGACGTGCACAATGATTGGTTGCAGCTTTAACGGTTTGCGTGGAAGTCATCCGTATCTGATGCTACGCAGACAATGTCGAGCGTGAATATTGTTATCTCATAACGTTAATAGAAAGCAAGGATTGCATCGTTAAAAATAAACGTTTTCATTTTCATAAGCGATACGATTTAAAGGAGAGAATATTTTTGCACTTAATCACAATCAGATATAAAAGTGATCGTACAGGATGAATCGTTTAACGTTACAAATTGATCGAATGCCCAATTTGCATCTCTAAACGCAACGATGCACGCCTCTGCTGATTCTCTACTTGAGAATGATTTAATTCGTTCATATATCAGCTTTCTTAACGAGATTAACTTACTGTGTTATGTTAATTAAATTTGAATCGTTTACTGTATAAGGAATCACATATAATTACATCTTTATGTATGCGATAATATTAATAATTATCATTTTTTATTCAAAATAAAAATAATAAATAATAATATTTATAATAATTACTTTTCTGTACTATAATAATATTTTGAATCGTATTTTTAATTGACTAACATTGAGATTAGGAAAATTCTTTAATATTGTTTAGCTTGAAATTAATTTATTTCTTTAAAGCTTACCAAACAAAAAATATGAAAAATAATTATTACGATACCATTGCTACCTATATAATATTGATGTTACCGTATTAAATGATAAATAGCAAAGAAAATTTTTGTACAAACATCCTGCTGTTCCTTAACACCTTAAACGCCACGCCGATTTTGGTCGACTTTTCTTTAGGCTGTGAGTTGTGATAATTAAAAAACATTTGGTCGCAAAATAATTTGAAATTTAAGAAGAAAATTGTAAAGGTCTGCAAAGGAAGATGGTAACTTTGTTTAATGTAATTTAATAGAACTCGTTAATGAATTATAAGGTATTATTTTTTTAAATTGATACTGTCAGTTTTTGGAAATCTACGACGCCCAAACGAAAATTTAAGCGTCGGTCCGCAGGGACCTGCGTGGCGCTTAACGTGTTAACACTAGAACTAACGACGATTAAAGTATACTTATTTCTACCGAAGAAATCAAAGTGGAAAGTATATAAAATAATATGTAATGCAATTCAGACAAAAGTTTATCCATATTTTTAATAGATAATCGTGGAAAATCTGCTCAAAGGCACCGTAGTTAATTTATAAAGATTCTATAAAAAATTACGAATGGGTCATTTTGACCACTTTGGTAGTTCTAGTGTTAAACATCTATATTAATTTAATTTTTTTATAAACCAATAATTTTTTTAGGTTATTAATGGATTTAACTTTGAAACGTATACAGTGGATGATCAATTTATTATGACCACCTCGAAATAATTACTTATTCAAACTTTGAGCAAGAATGGAATTGAAAGTACAATTGAAATAACACCTTTTTCAATACAAAAATTATTCTTAGGCTTTTAATAATTTATAACCATGATTTTAAATTTGCTACAAATTATTTAAAAAATTGTTAAGATATATATCATCGTTCGTTGAATTAAATTTAAAGCTAGTAAATATAAAAAAATATGTTAAAACAAGTAACAATCAAAGAAAACACAAGTGAAGAAAGATAATCTCATAAATGATTAATATCAAGTTACACTATCGCAAATGAACAATGACAGCATAAAATATTAGCCTATTACAAATATACCTCTTACCGTACATTAAAAAAGTAAAACAGTATCGCCAACAAATAAAAATATAGTCAAACTGTCTGTCTATGCGTCAAGAACGAAAAAGGATACCTGTTCTTATTATTAAAAACGTAATATTACCAAAAATATGAAATATGTAACTCCTTCACCTTATCGTAATAATTTGATCACCCACTGTACTTACATATTTTTGCTTATTATGTGTATTCTGTGCATCTTTCACCTTCAAATCTTCCATAAATGCATAAAAATCTGCAGTCTACCAACGATAAAACTATCGATGCCACATAAAACTTACAAAAATAACATGAACTCCCATTTATAACATTCAGAAAAGAATTTCTTTTGCCAAGAAAAAACCCACGGTAATAAATAAATATATGTTATTTATAATAATTTTGAATCGAATAAAACTTCTCTTATCGGCACCGTAAATAATAATGTTCTTCGACGGAACAAACCGTTAATTTTCGAAACGATACCACAATGTTTCTTACATTTCTTTGTAAACCGGATGTGAGGTTCAAGGCCGCCAAGAAAATGTTGCGCTCAAAACTAGATATCAAGTTGTCTACGGAAGCTTCTGTTATTTCACAGACCTTGTGTACACGTATGCGTAGTAGAACCACGTACGTTCTTGGAAACAGTATAACAGGATCATCATCGTCATTAGCCCTCCTTTCACGGGTTCACCACTGTCAACTGTTTCATCGTCTTGTTGTTTTTCCGCGGGACAAGTATCCGCCTGATAAGAACGTATTTCTTCGCGTATAATAGTCGCGTTTGTTCTATATTTTACCCGGACAATCGTTCTCATAGTGCGCACATAGGTTATTACTGGCAATTATCTTCCCCCTTACAAACGTATCTTTTTTTTCCACAGAAATCTAACTGTACTTCAATGTCGATGTACCATATGGCTTCGAGGAGATGGACGGATCAACGACGCGTGCTTCCTGCACGTATTTCGAACTCGTTCACTCGTCGTTCTGAAATAGTAGAAAGATTAATTAAAAATTGATTCTCAGAAAGAAAAAAATTTGTACAGTAGAGAATCGTTGATTCGAACATGCTGGGAGATAAAACAATTTATAATTTTTTTTTTTTTTTTTAGGTTTTAACTCTATTGTCATCTTTAGGTATGTATAATCCGAAATTATATTTTAACCATTTGCGGTCGGCGGCTTTTTTGGCCGAGGAAGGTGCCAGGTCGGAGCGTTTTTCGCGAAGGTGTCGGGCGCCCTACAGGTGCAAATAAAATGATCTTATACATAAATTACCTTATAAAAACGTTATATTTCAAAAGTTTATATATATTTACATCTCTAACAATGTAATTTCCCAAACTTGGTCTTTGTATTTTTCTTTGGTATGGTATTTTAGAAAACATTGACCAATATGCATTCTTGGTTTTCCTGGACATGTATCACAGTAGGAAGTGGTCTCACGTCTTCCACCTGGTTTGCTTCGGATGGAACATACTTTACAATCACTTTTTGTACCATAAAACATTATGTGGAGTTTTCCATTGAGCCGAATCTCATCCACGTTGGACGTCGACGTTGAAGGTCGTCGCTGCTGTAGAAAATTTCCTTTCAACTGCCTCGCTAAGATTTTCCGGAATTGTAAGTGGTTCAGTGGCTGCTCGTTTCTCTGCTTTTTGACTGATTTGTAGAGAATATAGGAATTGAGTAAGCTGCGCTCCTATCGATTGACGATAACGTAATCTAACATAAACACCCGTTGGCGCGTCTGAGTCGCCATCCGACCTGCCGCGCGAAATGCCGTGGCGCCTGAGAGGCGCCTTCCGACCGCAAAGAGTAGTTTACTTTTACATAAATATTATAGTTTTAAATATCCCTCTATCAGATTTAGTGTCTTTAATTTTTGCATTTATTTCTTCAGGATTGTATATTTTGTAAGTTTAACATATTTCATAGTTAAAAAGAGTTTTTTTAAGGGATACGAATGCATAGTGCAAGTAAAAACAGCAGGATTAATGTCGTATCAACTGTATGTAGTGGTTATTAGCGACGATGGTATGGGTTGGAAAACAAATAATGCTGTGGAGAAGTAGACTTGGTTATAAAGTCTTGAATCACTTAAAAAAGAACTGCTTTTGGTTTGTTGATGATTACTGAGATCTTCACGGAAAATTGATTTAATTTAACCCTTTCGCTACTACGGGCGACCATAGTCGCTCGCCACGAATCGACTTCTGCATGCTATGGGCGACTACAGTCGCTCGACTATTGGACAACATTTTAGGGTGCGAGAAAAGAGTGTTTGGTATGAACGAGGTATTAGGAAAGAATGTTTGGGCTAAGTAAGGTGAGAATAAAGAGTGTTTGGACCGAGTGACAATTTTTTATTCGAGTAAAGATGCGTGCGCCATAAGGATAAATGTAAAGTGTGTGAACGCGTGTGAGAATCCGTGATTGAATTTATGCGTGCAGATGACTGTATAAAAGCGAAGATAGAATTAAGAAAAGGGCTGGTTTGACTGCAGTGTATCAAGAAGGGAACATCGAATTTGTCTGAAATGAAACATGTTTTATACCACCAAAGACTACACCACTTATTAACCGTTTGAGTGCTGATCAATTTTCTTGTATATATGGTAAAAGTGCGATAGTATATGATAAAAACGATAGTAATTTACTCTAATTTATATATAAAAAGTAGTTTTTACCAACAAAAATATTTTTTATACTCGCTTATTACAAGAGTATTTTGTTACATAAATTCCATGAAGTCCTTTTTTACATATAGCGCAAAATTTCTGGCACAACAAAAGAGAAGCGCGATAGCGTTTCTCCGCATTTGTGACATAACATAAGAAAAGCGCCATAGCGCTTCTTCGCACTTAAACGGTTAATCGTTTGAGTTCCAAGGGGTATTGAAAAAACACCGTCGAAAAATCCCAAACAGCGCAACCGCGCTTTCTCTAAACGAGTACGAAAAGACCCAGGCGGCGCGATAGCGCTTGTCTTAATCCATTGCGGAGAAAAAAATGATAAGTGTTACTCTCCATTTAAATTGTTCGTAACAGAAAAAATATTTTTAATTTGTAATTCGTTATTTTATGAAATACATCTGTATTATTATATACGCGTACTGTAAGTTGATAAATATTTCAAGTTTTGTTCGATAAAAATTATTGACAAGATAACAATGAAATACAAAATCTTTTATTTGTATTATTTACATTTAAAAAGGGAGTCATGCGATGTACGCGCGTGAGTAAATCTGAGCGCGCTACTTCGACAATCGGTGACTGCACCGTCAGTTGTCCACAGCGCTCGAAATGTACTGGGATTTTTCGACACAAAATCTGATGAGCGCGATCGCGCTGCTTGGGACTCAAACGGTTAACCCATTCGCTGCCAAGCCTAAATTATATGAAGTCATTCTCATTGCCATTTATATTTTGAGTGTTATTGTTTACCAGAGCTCTGTTATTTCTTGGTAAGAGCACATATATTATCATACATAATCATTTGCAAGCATAAAACCAAAGACGAGTATACTCGTCGTCTTGGCAATGCATGACACCCTGCCAAAGACGAGTATACTCGTCCTTGGCAGCGAATGAGTTAATATCCCCACAATACCAATAGCTGTAGTCACTCAATGAATCGCATTCATATTTGGAAATTACAAGCATACAATGGGAAAAATACTATTTATTATATACGGATATGTTAAATTAGATAACTTAATACATAAAAGCGCAAAGAATCGTTACAGCGAGACAATATAACGTATGCCACCTATGCTATGGGCGCGTTTTTCGGCAAAGACCTTCGTAGCGAAAGGGTTAAAATTGGAAACGGAGCTCGATATACACTACCGGCCATAAGTCTTTGCCCACCCTCAAAATAACACAAAAAGAAGGGATATTATTAATAACTTAAATTAAAAATTTAATAATTCAATTTTTACTAAACTAAAATTTTTACTAACTTTATTACTAATAACTTAAATTAATAATTAAAGTTATATTAATAACTTTTCTCCCCGAAATTATTTGAAATTTTGGCAAAATTCCTTAACACGTTGACTGCCACGCTGAAATCACATGTTTTGCTCAGAACGCCACACCGGTAGATAGAAGATTCGACAAAAATTAATCTCATTTTTGATCTTCTAATAAAAATTTTTAATCGTTGAATAGTGCACACTTTGTTTCAAAGTATTCTCTAATAGCGATGATGCTGCTAAAAATTCGTTAACACTTTGACTGCCGTGTTGGTCATATATGACCGTCAACGGTTTCTCCCGTGACGCCACGGTGGTCATTGGTGACCGGAGCCTTTCAACTTTTTACAATTGTAAAAACCGGAGGCGTGTTTTAATTTATCCTTATCAACCGTTACTAAGGCGCCACGGTGGTCACGGGTGACCACCAGTAAGATAAACGCTTCATTTGATAAAAATGTTGTCTTCTAACATCGATTCATTATTATTTTCCCATTATATGCTTTGAATAATAAAAATAATGCCGTGGCGTCCTGGGCAAAACATATGATTTCGGCGTGGCAGTCAAAGTGTTAACTATCAATGTTCATTTAATTTTTACAATTATAAAGATTTGAAGCACTCTGGTCACCGATGACCACCATGGCGCTACAGGAGAAACAATCTCCGGTCAGCTATGACCACTATGGCAGTCAACGTGTTAAGCACTTGAAAATCAACTGTTTACTGTACCAAAGTTTAACGCGGTATGAAATGCGGTATAAAATTTGAGAAGAACAAGGTGCCCGTATTACCTGATCGTTATAAAGATTTTAGAAAAATGGGTTTCTTTATCTGAACTCTAGAATTGTCGTTTTTCATAAAAAAAACTGTAAATTCATTTACAATACCTGATCGTGTATGCACAGAACAGTTTGAATGGTTTCTATTAGCCTTATATTAGGTTGTCCCAAAAGTTTCTTCCGTTTTATTAATAAGTAATGGATACATAATATTTTATGTTTTACGGTATATTATTATTTTACACAGCATTCATTTTNTGCCATTTATATTTTGAGTGTTATTGTTTACCAGAGCTCTGTTATTTCTTGGTAAGAGCACATATATTATCATACATAATCATTTGCAAGCATAAAACCAAAGACGAGTATACTCGTCGTCTTGGCAATGCATGACACCCTGCCAAAGACGAGTATACTCGTCCTTGGCAGCGAATGAGTTAATATCCCCACAATACCAATAGCTGTAGTCACTCAATGAATCGCATTCATATTTGGAAATTACAAGCATACAATGGGAAAAATACTATTTATTATATACGGATATGTTAAATTAGATAACTTAATACATAAAAGCGCAAAGAATCGTTACAGCGAGACAATATAACGTATGCCACCTATGCTATGGGCGCGTTTTTCGGCAAAGACCTTCGTAGCGAAAGGGTTAAAATTGGAAACGGAGCTCGATATACACTACCGGCCATAAGTCTTTGCCCACCCTCAAAATAACACAAAAAGAAGGGATATTATTAATAACTTAAATTAAAAATTTAATAATTCAATTTTTACTAAACTAAAATTTTTACTAACTTTATTACTAATAACTTAAATTAATAATTAAAGTTATATTAATAACTTTTCTCCCCGAAATTATTTGAAATTTTGGCAAAATTCCTTAACACGTTGACTGCCACGCTGAAATCACATGTTTTGCTCAGAACGCCACACCGGTAGATAGAAGATTCGACAAAAATTAATCTCATTTTTGATCTTCTAATAAAAATTTTTAATCGTTGAATAGTGCACACTTTGTTTCAAAGTATTCTCTAATAGCGATGATGCTGCTAAAAATTCGTTAACACTTTGACTGCCGTGTTGGTCATATATGACCGTCAACGGTTTCTCCCGTGACGCCACGGTGGTCATTGGTGACCGGAGCCTTTCAACTTTTTACAATTGTAAAAACCGGAGGCGTGTTTTAATTTATCCTTATCAACCGTTACTAAGGCGCCACGGTGGTCACGGGTGACCACCAGTAAGATACATGCTTCATTTGATAAAAATGTTGTCTTCTAACATCGATTCATTATTATTTTCCCATTATATGCTTTGAATAATAAAAATAATGCCGTGGCGTCCTGGGCAAAACATATGATTTCGGCGTGGCAGTCAAAGTGTTAACTATCAATGTTCATTTAATTTTTACAATTATAAAGATTTGAAGCACTCTGGTCACCGATGACCACCATGGCGCTACAGGAGAAACAATCTCCGGTCAGCTATGACCACTATGGCAGTCAACGGGTTAAGCACTTGAAAATCAACTGTTTACTCTACCAAAGTTTAACACGGTATGAAATGCGGTATAAAATTTGAGAAGAACAAGGTGCCCGTATTACCTGATCGTTATAAAGATTTTAGAAAAATGGGTTTCTTTATCTGAACTCTAGAATTGTCGTTTTTCATAAAAAAAACTGTAAACTCATTTACAATACCTGATCGTGTATGCACAGAACAGTTTGAATGGTTTCTATTAGCCTTATATTAGGTTGTCCCAAAAGTTTCTTCCGTTTTATTAATAAGTAATGGATACATAATATTTTATGTTTTATGGTATATTATTATTTTACACAGCATTCATTTTGCGCTATTTTTTCCCTCCGTTAACAAATAAGGCTCAATGTTTATTTAATGTTTATTTAAACATTGCTAGACGAAAGCATTGCGTGAAGATAACGAAAGGAACTTTCGGGACAACCTAATAATTAGGATTTAATGATACACAAATTTTCATAATAAAATACCTGTCATCTGAATAGTAACGAAATTTTAAGGTGGGTAAACTCTTATGAAATGTGCTTTATTTTGTTTTTTTATTTCAATTAGTGGAAAAGTATTGCTTTTATGGTAGCATATCTGGCGCCACTCCTCTGGCGAAGTAAATAGGCTTAATTAATTTAAGCCTAGCGTTAAGAATGCGTGAGTTTTTCGCTATTGTAAGAACAGTTCTTTATTAAGTAAATACGTAACAGTGCCGAGTCCGCTTTGATAAGTACATATTTATATCTTTTGGAAATGTGGAGAGTGGATGCCCTAGTCCCTTGATGAGCCATCCTAGGCAGAGTCAGACCCCGACCCTTAGCACGGCTGACTCATCTTAGGACCAATATTTGCCGTGACTAACAAGTAAGATTAGTCCGCGGGTCCTATTTGCTCTAGGCCTAATCATCCAAGAATATTTATATTTCAGCCTCACGATTGACTTACTAGCTTCTATCATATTCATATTTGCGGGTGATAAAATTATTATAATAAAAGAAAAAAAATACACATTTTATATTTTCGGTGGCATTATAACTTCGATAATAGAAAAACATAGGTATTCTTTTTTGTTATTAAAGCATAGATAGAACATTTTGACTATATATTTATAATACATCTCGGCAAGACTATTCTATTTCATTAATGTAAAATAAAAGAAATAATTCATGAGCATCTAATAAAGAAAATGGAACCACCTTTCTGTAACCTCTGCAATCACGAATTATCGATCAGTAATCTTACTCTACGAGTGCAGAAGATTCCAAGTTCAAAGGCGAGAGCATAAACCGATCCCAGGCACGGCTCTGACATCAAAGGACCGTATAAAAAATATCCTATATTACTTAAAAAATACCAACCACTACAATAAAAATCTAACCACTTCAATGTAGAAGAAAACCAAGCCGAGTTCATCGCTAATTACCCAACAGTACATGTGACGTAAAGTCCGTAACAAAAAAAAAAAAAAAAAAAACAATTTATATAACGAAACGGTTCATGTAATAATAGTTTGATTTCCTCCATTACTTATAATTATTGGTTCAAATAACTGGAGTTCATGTTCGGATAAGTGGATTCAAACGTGACATATTATTACATAATTGGTGTCGTTTTTTTAGTCTATGTTATTAAATGCAGATATGCAAATTTTCCACATCCCTTTGAAAGAAAATTTGTTCAGTCTGAATGGAACATATAACACGTGCAATATTTTTTCTCTCTCCCTTTTTTTAATTTCAAAGTTAAAAAATGTACGATAGTGAAGCCCAATTGCAGTACTGCATGTTGCACAAATTCAAATAAAAAAATCCGGTAAATATAGTTAGAAACATTCATGGCATGCAGAGCGTAAACATTTTAAAATTTAGAAAAAGTTAAATAAAATTGTGATTTTAACTATTTCGAGAAATAAAAATTAAATCACTTAATTTTTCAATTTAAATACAGAATGAATAATAAGAGCGTCGAATTTTAGTAACAGTACTGCACTGCCATCTGGAATAAATTTGCAAGATAATACCTTTTTGCAATATTAAAAATTAACGTCAAAAAGTGTCATCACTTATGAAATAAGCTGATACGTTTGCCCATTCTTTTGATTGCTAATGCCAGCAAAATTACAGCCGTAGATCAGTAAATGGGGCATTGTGTAAAATTTCGTTTCATTAAATGCGGTTCGGATAATTGGAGTTGTAGTGCATGAAATTTGTAGCATCGACACTGTTATGTGTCATGCATTAAGAAGTCAATGTAATGAAAACCAGCCGCCTCGCCTTAAACACACCCTTATCTTCTTTGGTTCTCAATTTAGAACGTATATGCACTTGCTCGAAGAATACCTTTCGTGTCGTCCTTGACAAACCCCTGCTATAAAAGCACAAGTTCATTAATCTTCGAACAAGGTGTCGCTCGTGATTTCTTTTGTGAAAAGAAACGGAATTGTAGAACGTCTTGCATTTAATTATAATTTACAAGCATTAGTAAATTCTTTGGCTAGTAGTTCTTGAATTTAATTATAATTTACATAGTAAATTCTTTTTAGCAAATTCTTTGGCTAGTAGTTCTTGAATTCAATTATAATTTACGTAGTAAATTCCTTTTAGCAAATTCTTGCGTTAATAGTTTTTGAATTTAATTATAATTTACATAGTAAATTCTTGCGTTAATAGTTCTTGGATTTAATTATAATTTACGTAGTAAATTGTTGCGTTAATAGTTCTTGAATTTAATTATAATTTACAAGCACTAGTAAAATTGGATGATTTATTGTTGGTTACAATTAATCAAAAGCAGTTATCATTAGAGCAATGTAAATCTTTCATATATCTGGTTAATATATTTATAGATATCGATGAAATAATGTGATACTGCACGAGCAGTGGAGCATGCACATGAAACATTAATAATTGTGCAATCGTTCACATTGTCCTACCTGTGCGTCAAGTATTATCATAAAGGATTTATGTTGTGTAAAACAATACGACAATATCAACGACACTGTATATAATCACCATTTACAACCTTTCATACGTTTTACTTCGGATAACTTCATAACGAGCTAGTTTTTCACTCGCATTATTAACTAAATGGTGTATACCAAACATTCTATACTTTTTCCATGACGTATCTATAATAACACGTTATATAAATATTGTTTAAGATCTTTAAAGCATAATTTAGACTGACATTTTGTCTCCACCTAAAATGATATTTTTTCTTTTTATAGCATAAAAATATTATGCAATGAGCAATAATTTTAATAAATCCCTTTATGAAATAAATTCAAACATTAGTATTTATTTTTTTCATACATCGCATTAAATTGTAAATTTTAACGTCGTAAAACATATTTAGAGGAGCGAAAATACTTTATTATCCTAAAAATAATAAAAACAAAGTTTTTAAAATACATCATATTAAGATATAAAACAACTAATTATTACAATTATCTGTAATAAATATTACAATCTCCATATTTCATTTTATCATTCATCAAATCTCATAATACCGAACTGCATTATACTTCATATTTTTGGTATTAAAAAATATGTTCTGTTTCACGATAACCGATAAGAGATAGCGATATCAAAATAGCTAACACTACAGTTTGTAAGAGCCACCGTTACCTTAAAATATCCCGTTCCATTACCCAGTAATAAAAAGGTCACCAAAAGTAAATTTCATATAAAAGTAGTTGAAACATCGTAGCTATTTTATCCTCGAAGTGATCAAGGGTTTTAGTATTCGGTGCGGATCGTCACAAAGAGTGCAAGACACTGCAGGTGTGACGTTCCATCGCACCTCTTTCTCATTGAATCCATCGACTGACCTCACGTATGCTAATTGTCGCAGTTTTATCTGCACGCGAGCTCACCATTGCTGTAATATCAGTTAACGGGTCCGATATAGGCCGCATGAAAGGTGCGAGGATTGATTTATACCAAACGTAAAATATTTTTCACGATCGCGTATCAAGAGACTCGTTTCTAAACCAATCTCCGTTACCAGTAAATAAATTCTTCCGCATCGCACGCATTTTTCCTAGAGGAAACCTTATTCGATGTAACGACGACCCACTTGCGAATCGTATCACCGGCAAGATCTCGGCCAGCAGGAGTCGGTAGACGTCAGACGTTGCAGGCGATGACCGGAAGTCGCGGTCGAAGACTGTCTGACGACCTTCGAGTAAAACTCTTATCACCGTCCTTAATATCGCAAAGTCGAGGTTAGAATTAGTTTACGCGAAATTTGCATCGGGCGTAACTAGTCAGGAATACTCACAAGGAAAGTTTAGTAATTTAAAGATTCAGAATAATTTGGAGCTTTGCAGATGTGAAACGGTACTAGCGGAGAAAATACTCTAAAGACAATTGTGAGTTTTTATTTTATCGCGAATATTTACGAAACCGTATAAGATATGGAAAACAAAATTAAATTCAAAGTTATATGGTTTTTAATGTCCTGCATTGTGGTAATGAATTTTGATCAATTTTAGGGTTAAAAAAGAAATATATTTTTAATGTAGGATTTACATTAAACAATACGAAAACTGACAATTATTTTAAAGGAATATTTTCACTCTTAGAGCCGTTTCATTACCGAAATAAAAAATAGTTTTTTGTTAGCGTCGCTTGAACTACGTTTCTGTAAAGTTTAAAAATGTTTTTTTAAATTGTCAAGTATCAAACTTTGCTAATCAGTAGTTTACACTGTTAACAAGAATAGCGTCAGCTTTATAAACACTTATTAGAAAGTCATTTTATAAAGCAGAGAGATAGAAAGGAGATAATCGACAATCGATGAGTGAATAATGCGTTTCTGTTTTATTCTCGTCCGAGTCGCGATAAAACGGTCGTCTTTATTCGTTTAAAAACTTCGTATTAAAACGATAACAAATAAACAAGTATGTAGATCAATTTTCCGATAAATCGAACTTTGCGTTGAAACGCAATTAACAGTGTACCTTTGTTCCAATAATTTATTAATTAACTTTAATAATTCCATAAACCGCGCAATTAGTTAAAGTAGTGTACTTTCATTCTACACGTGTATATTTATTAGAGAGCTAATTCCACGTACTTGTTATAAGTTCTTCAAATTAAATTCACCTTTTTGCAAATCAAATTATATTAATAAGTATATTATATTTAAAAAAATCAAATAATGTTAATTACATAGTAAGAAATCAAAAATTTTATTATAATTGATACAATTACATAATTGCATATGGAGACGAAGGTGTGTATGAAAACTGTGTGCAGATAATTCAATAATAATAATAATTCAAGAAAAACCTTTTATAGACGGTATTAGATTACTATAAAA
>SMSQ01011922.1:14924-28813 GCA_019453375.1 Ctenoplectra terminalis | reverse complement strand
TTTTTTTTTTTTTTTTTATCATCAAAGGTGTTATTTCAAAGGTGTGTGAACGTTTGATAATAAAATATCGTGTTACAATATTTTCATGCAAATATTTGTTTTACTTTTAAATTACAAATGATACAACGAATCGACGATCAAGTTCATAGGTGTAAAAGAATAATGAGAGGATGCTGATTTTTTTTATCAAAGACCATTGTTTGTGAAAGGTGTTGGTTTTATTCATCTGGTTCAGTTTTCTCTCGAAAGTGTATCGTGTACGAGATGATAAAGATGCGTTTGATAAAAATAGCAGTGATTTTATCAAAGTGAGTCGAGAATGTAAAATGAAAGAGCATAATCGTTGTAGATTCAGGTCATAATGAAAATACATGCGTACCTGGAGAAAATTCTTAAGTGGCTTAGAAAGTTCGCAGATTTAATAACAATGATAACTCTTCCCTTTGTTTATATTTCAAACGTGTATCTAAAATACAAACGTAACCAAAGTATATTAATTGCATTTTGTACCGATATAGTAGCATTTGTTAATACAAATGGGATACAATTTTGCTTATAATATATTCTCTTCGTTGAAGAGCCGTAACGCTACCGATCGATCACTTTTCACCGCTGACTGGTGGAAATTTTAATATCTGGAATCAATTTCATGCGTTTTTTATTTTCATTCTTTTTTTTTTTTTTTTTTTTAACTTATTCATATTTCTATGAACTGTTGATTTCTGTGTCCTTTAACGAACATTGTTCCGATATAAGAAAACACCGCTAACATTTGCAACACGTTGTCAATCAAGATGCTAATAGATCGAATTTAAACGTCGAATTAGCGATGATCTAATACGATCCGGAAACAAGATCGGGCAAAAAGGATCCAGCAGCGGCACGGAACATTTCTTATTGAGCGAAATTAAAATTCTTATTAATCGCGCGAGCTACACGATTTATTTTAATCGTAGCCATGAATGTAAATTGAGTTCATTCGTTAAATATTTATTTTAGTCGATGTGCTTACGTTTACAGCGGCATTAAAAGCTCATGCTACGAGAATAAAAGATGGATCAGAGTATGATCCATCAGTACGTGAATTTAAAATTAATTTATATTTAGAATAATGTTTGAATTAAAACATAGGATCGTTTGTTTCCGTAAAAACGAACTCGTGATGTAATGAAAAATATATAAATTGCTTGAAAATAATTACAATTTACTGCTGCGTTTCGTATGTTATTTGCAGTTTCACAAATCGACTGGTATTATGAATGTCTCTACCGTGTTTCCGGAAGGAGTTACTGAAACCGAGAGGCCACAACGTCATGCATCAGCGAGCGTAAAGGATGACGAGGAGGTTCAGGATAGATACAATCGTAAGTACTCGCAGATTCTAATCTTTTCCCATTGTAATTTCACGTTATAATTTAACATTATAATTTTTGAGTCATCGCGTTGTAATCTTCTATTGCGTGTTACATCACTCTTATTTCACGTTATATCAGATCATTTCATAATTTGCGTATCTCGTTGTGGAAACTTGATATAATATAAATATATATAGCAAGTCGTGTAATAACTAACGTAATCGAAAATTGAGTAATTTTACGTCCAAAATAGGATCGAGAGTGTTTGTAAGATTCGACGAAAATCTGTTACAAGGCATTTTGTTTTCGGAGAAACTGAATCCTTAGAAACTTGTAACGCGTATCTAGATTTTGGTTTCGTGGATTTTTCCAGAAACAAATGGTTCGATTTGTGGATTTTGGTTTCGTAGATTTTTCCAGAAACAAATGGATATTTATCAGTGGAAAAAAATCCTGATGCCACAAGATATAATAAATATAAATGCAATATGAATAAAAATTGAAAACACGATGAATGTTCGTAGTGGTTGCTCGTTTAAATTTCATAAAAAGGTAAAATAGTCGTAAATAACAATAATAATGACAATATTAGTCGTGAAGAATATTGTAGCTTTCAAGAATTTTAATATTTTAGGCATTTTATGGCAGATGTTTAAATTTTCTCTTAAGATTTTCCAATGTAATTCCTGAATAGCTTGTAATTACTCTACAGATCATTTATTCTTATTGTACTTGTTGCTAATAACCACAGATATGCAGTTAATGTGACGAAAATTTGTATATAAAAAAAATAATCGTAACAATAATAAAAGTCACGAACAACACATTCAAGCTGGTGATAATACACATAGACAGAGCTCATGATGAAGATAATATAAGCAACATTCGATACTGTTTCACACATTTTCCAGCTAGACGTGTCAGTTTTAAGATCAACAGTAGTTTAGATGCTTGCTTTGAAAGCATTAACGATAATAAATTCATCCTGTACGTGTGAATAAATTGTAAATAAATTAAAACTATTGGTCGCAACAGTTTTTGACAAATAGTAACAATTTAGATAGAAAATGAGTTTCTCAATAACTGTATGAACAAAAAAAATTAATCGCAATAAGTTATTACATATTCATTAAAATATCTATTTCGATAAAACTGAAAAAAACTGAAATGTAAATTTTCATTGATGTTTGTTTAATATAGTTGACTTGAGTTGTTATTTATTCTGAAGCTTAATATTTGTTTGAGAAATTATTACAAACCTTTAACAAGAATAATGTTTCGAAATCTTGTATTGGACGTATACTTAATTTATACTTAACAATGTCTATGGTTAAAGCATCAATAAATTAACCTAAAAATCTATCAAAGATACTTAAAAAATAATAATCAAATTTTGCTACTACTCTTTGATTACTTTTTTTTTTTCGAGTCATTTTTACCTTTTACAATATTTTTATATTAATAAAAAATGGCTAAGAAATAACCAAGCATTTTAATTCTACTCTTGTCTTTTAAATACGTGTACCTACACTATTTAAATATTTCAACGATTTTTCAAAGACTAACCAAACACTTTTATAAATATTTCTTTATGTCTGACCTTATAATTAATTTACATTTTGTTAGGTATCGGCAAAAGTTCGTGCAGTTTTTTGTCAGAGTTAAATTGAAGTTTAATTTCTTGTAGTATTTTGCAGCAATGATATAATAATGATAGTATCATTAAAAGATTTTGTCCATTTAATCGGTGTACACTATTTCAATTCTTCATTTGTTTCAATGTTCCGTTACCTATCCAAAGTTAAAGCTTCTAAGCGAAATGTTAAAAATTCATGCTTTCGTATTTTATGAATTTAACTTTGGAAACGCAGCAAAAAATGTAGCAGAACGCATTTGTAGTGTTTGTAGAGATCTTTCTGTTATAAAAAAGAGAGCATAAAACTGGTTCGAGTTTATTCCAAGCTTGTAAAAATTTAAAACGATAACGAGATAAAAACAGCGGTTAATTTATTTTTCACAATTATAACTCGAGATTTTTATACCAATGAAATGTGTAAGTTTAAAAAACATCGGAGAAGAGCTACAGAAATTAAGAACAATTACTTTATTAAATAAAATTACATTTCAGGAAAGTTTAGACTCGAATTTTGAAGCACAAATCCGCACGAACTTTTTCCGACACCTAATAATTATCATCTCATAACTTTAATGACTGCTAAAATTAATAGAGGAGCAATATGCACGAAAGGGCTATTACGTAGAGGACCAGTAAAGGAACATAATTTTGACAGTATTACCATACCGGTGCATGACATTTTCGCATTAAGTAAAAACGTGGAAATTTACCGAACGAGAGAACTTCGTATGCGAAACAGTGTAAAATCAGTTGCATACCGGTAAATGCATTTCCGGTGAGAAAACATGATTCACTCTCTGTTAGTTTCGAATGCAATTATTCCATGGCTATGCGTCCTACAAGGAACAGCGTTATATGTGTTTATGTGGACTCATCATTCAGGTGGAAAAAGTTTTCCACTTCGTTTAGTGTGTGTCATCTAAACTATACCAGGAAATAAGTAACTAAAAGACCATAATCACCGGAAGTGGATGTCTAAATCTTTTTTTGCACCTTATGTAAAATTATAGTACTGTAGGAATGGTAGTTTATTTAAAACTTCGCTTACAATGGTTGATTAAAAACTACCTCGAAACTATATTCGCTCGGTTCTTTTATTTATTTATTTATTTTGTATCAAAGCCGAAGCTATGAGAAATCAGGTTTCATCGTATTGATGCGGCGGAAAACTTGGAATTGTGCGAAATCTGAATTTTATGAGACATGGTCGAAAAGGATCCCTTTTTTTCTAATACACGCGCACCGCGCACTCATATGCACACATACATTCTCCCTCTACGGTATGTGTCAATGTTTTTCGTTAATAACTCGTTAACAAAGCCGAATTTGACATTTTCGCAAAGGAAAAGGTTGCTTGAAATCATCTCAGGAATCACCCCTTAACCCTCTGTGGGACCGTGTGATTTAAAAGTTAGAAACTGATGTATCTATATTTTAAAAAATTAATTTTCTTTAGTTATCACTGCACTATTAACCTGTTAAGCGCGGAATTTAGTTTCCAAAGGCCACCACAGGGCGCGGAGTTAAAATCAAGCGATGACGTGTATACACGTCAAACGCAAGGTAAATGGTCCTACTATAAATTTTTACAAAAAATGAGGAATGATTATATTTTTATTAGCCAGAAAAATTTATTTTACATGACGTGTATACACGTCGAACGCACTGCAGAAGAGATTCGGCCTGACGTGTATACACGCCGAACGCACTTAACAGGTTAAATTTGATTACTGTATTACTGTAGCGACATCACGATCCATCTACAGTAATTATTAGTTAAAACATTTTCAAATCAAAGTGAAAAACTGTAATCAATCGTAATTTTTTCTCCAATAAGCAGACAAAATTCGGGCTATATAGGGTTATAGTCTACAGTTCATTTTTCTCATACTTTTTCAATTTCTACAATTAATTCTTTTGCACTTTTAATCTAAAGTCTAAAACAGCTAAAAATTTAGGCGGTGCTATAGTTATGCACCGCAGTGTATATTATGATATATCTTTTATAATGATAACAATAGCGATTCCATTGAAATAGTTGGTGAATAATTAATAAGGAAGTGAACTTAAACCTCTATGGGACCGTGTGACTTAAAAGTTACAAACTGATGCGTCTATATTTTAAAAAATTCATTTTCTTTAGTTATCGCCGCACTATTAAATTTGATTACTGTATTACTGTAGCGACACCACGATCCATCTATAGTAATTATTAGTTTAAACATTTTCAAATAAAAGTGAAAAACTGTAACCAATCGTAATTTTTTCTCCGATAAGCATACAAAATTCAGGCTATATAGGATTAAAATAAAATACACGATTCGTAAAAGGACATTGCTTGAATTAACCATAATAGAAGAACGTCATTATTCTTTTCTTGTACTTAACCCTTGTAATCAATCGTAATTTTTTCTCCAATAAGCAAACAGAATTCGGGCTATAGAGAGTTAAGAGTAGAACTACCGACGATTAAAATAGACTTATTTGTACTAAAGAAATAATAAGTATTTGAAAAAATACTTNCGAACGCACTTAACAGGTTAAATTTGATTACTGTATTACTGTAGCGACATCACGATACATCTACAGTAATTATTAGTTAAAACATTTTCAAATCAAAGTGAAAAACTGTAATCAATCGTAATTTTTTCTCCAATAAGCAGACAAAATTCGGGCTATATAGGGTTATAGTCTACAGTTCATTTTTCTCATACTTTTTCAATTTCTACAATTAATTCTTTTGCACTTTTAATCTAAAGTCTAAAACAGCTAAAAATTTAGGCGGTGCTATAGTTATGCACCGCAGTGTATATTATGATATATCTTTTATAATGATAACAATAGCGATTCCATTGAAATAGTTGGTGAATAATTAATAAGGAAGTGAACTTAACCCTCTATGGGACCGTGTGACTTAAAAGTTACAAACTGATGCGTCTATATTTTAAAAAATTCATTTTCTTTAGTTATCGCCGCACTATTAAATTTGATTACTGTATTACTGTAGCGACACCACGATCCATCTATAGTAATTATTAGTTTAAACATTTTCAAATAAAAGTGAAAAACTGTAACCAATCGTAATTTTTTCTCCGATAAGCATACAAAATTCAGGCTATATAGGATTAAAATAAAATACACGATTCGTAAAAGGACATTGCTTGAATTAACCATAATAGAAGAACGTCATTATTCTTTTCTTGTACTTAACCCTTGTAATCAATCGTAATTTTTTCTCCAATAAGCAAACAGAATTCGGGCTATAGAGAGTTAAGAGTAGAACTACCGACGATTAAAATAGACTTATTTGTACTAAAGAAATAATAAGTATTTGAAAAAATACTTGTATTAGGGGTAATAATTCTTTGTACATATTTTGTTTAATGAATTATAGAAAATCCCTAAAAATGCGCTACTATAAATTTATAAAAATTCTATGAGAAGTTACGAACCAGTCATTTTAACTGGTACGGTAGTTCTAGTGTTAAAGGGACTTAAAGATTTTTTAGGACACCCTGTATACAATGGTTACAACTAGTATTTTACGCGAATACTTTGAGTTTACTACCAAGGAATGTTACGGAGGTGACACACGCCAATTTTGATGAAATTTTTGTATGATATAGATTTCGAAGAAACATTGGACAACAAGAGGAAATACAACAAAGAAGGGTATAAAAGTTTTTTAAATAAATAAATTTTTTTTTAATCGTTTACACAGCTGGATTCAGCATTAAAAAAAAAAAACGAAAAACAGATAAATTGTACATTTAAATTTTCTTTCTATCTCTAACAGTTTTCGAGATATATTGTCAAGTAGGTTTTTTAGCCGTTATTGTGAGGCCTGATATCATCCCTTCAAAATGAACGATGATCGGTACAAAAAGATACGTGTCTAATATTTTTTCGAGATATCTGTCGTATTAAAATTTCATTAACACTAGAACTACCGAACCAGTCACAATGACTGGTTCATAATTTCTTATAGAAATTTTATAAATTTACAATAATGTAGTTTTGCGGATTTTCCGTGATTTTTTGTAAAAAATATGCGCAAAGAATTGTTACCCTTATTATAAATATTTTTTCAAATACCTTTCATTTTGATCTCTTTGGTATAAATAAGCCTATTTTAATCGCTGGTAGTTCTAGTGTTAAAATCGGATTGTGTTAACTCGGTAACATTCCTTGTATGTCGAGATCTCTATTTTTAAAATCAAGAAATAATTCTGAATTGCTGACCAGTGTTTCATATTATTACATATTCATTGCACGTTTACATTATATTCACAAGTATAGTCATTGTGAATAAAAGAAATTGTACTCAATTGCGGATTTATCGACGGAGAAGTGATAATATATGCGTGATTATGTTAAATTGACTTAAAGGATTCTCGATAGATCGCGGCTCGCTATTGTTTATGATAAAATGTTAATGTATGCAAATAATAAATGATAATATCTATGAAAGATTTGTAAACCATCGCCTGCAATTAATTTTACACTTTTTTTGCCGTGTGCAGTTACTGAGTAATATATAACATTATCATTGTAGTCTTGAANTCTCTTTGGTATAAATAAGCCTATTTTAATCGCTGGTAGTTCTAGTGTTAAAATCGGATTGTGTTAACTCGGTAACATTCCTTGTATGTCGAGATCTCTATTTTTAAAATCAAGAAATAATTCTGAATTGCTGACCACTGTTTCATATTATTACATATTCATTGCACGTTTACATTATATTCACAAGTATAGTCATTGTGAATAAAAGAAATTGTACTCAATTGCGGATTTATCGACGGAGAAGTGATAATATATGCGTGATTATGTTAAATTGACTTAAAGGATTCTCGATAGATCGCGGCTCGCTATTGTTTATGATAAAATGTTAATGTATGCAAATAATAAATGATAATATCTATGAAAGATTTGTAAACCATCGCCTGCAATTAATTTTACACTTTTTTTGCCGTGTGCAGTTACTGAGTAATATATAACATTATCATTGTAGTCTTGAAAATAACACGACTTTGATTAACATAACATTACCTTTTAATTATACAAAATTGCTCTTTATTTATTCAAAGTTAGCCCAACTTTCTTTCTTTACTAATTCATGCGTAAACGTTATTAAGATACACGATCTTTGATTTATCGGTGTCTGCGTATAATGCATTCGAGCATACAATTTTCATAAATCTTAGGTTTATTAGTTAAACGCAAATTAGTAGCTATCAATGATAGATAAATTAAATTATGACAGTAATTATTTCTTGTTACGCGATAATCCATCGCTTCTTAATTGATGATTACTGTTCATTTTGTTTATTTGTAATTGTTTTTGTTGTATTTCAAAAAATCCTGATTTGCGTGAGTCTTATTATGGAATAAGGTTATAACCCTATGAACACTTTCTGGAAAGAATTTATATTTTAACCATAGATCATAATTTAAGTTTTGAGCTAAAACGATCACTTTTAAAAGTAATTTCTTACACGTTGCGGTTTGTTATTTTTAACTCCGTATATATATTTATATTTTTTTCTTTTTTTAATAAAAAGAAGTGCAGATCGAGAATGAAATAGGTATAAAAACGAATGGTGACAAATTTAAAGAAATTTAATTACAATAAAAACAGCGAAAATCGCTCAAAATGTTAAAATTAATTTAGTTTAGATTCTAATATAACACACAGTATTTTATCGAAAATAATCAATGATCAACTTGACCGTCTACTCGTCCTTAAACCAGCAATGCTTTATTAATATTATGTACACTATCTGGAAATCTTGAATCAAAAACTTGAATTCTTAAAAGCCTGCAAAGTAAAGTGGTATCTTTAACATATTTTAATAAAACTTATTAACGAATTATAAGGTATCATTTTTTAAAATTGATACCTTCGGTCGTTAGGAACAAATGAAGCCTAAACGAAAAGTGTCCCCCACGGCATTCAACGTATTAATAGTTTTCATATTTTGTAAATTTTGTAATTTAATAGATATCTACATATTAATATTAAAGTTATCAATCACTACTTCTCATATTTTTCTTTTATTTAAGTGCCATATTATAATGGAAGAAACATACTAGCAGTAGTATATTATACCGTAATTTTGAAGTGAATTTAATTGTTAGAATACAGAAAAAAAATTTATTTTTCCGTCCGTCAATTTCATTATTTATTACCTGCTTCGAATAAACATTATTCATCGCATCATCATAAAGTAGATAATGCTGTCTGACTTGTTAAATTTTTTTTCTTTATTTCGAGATTTAAAATTACCAAGAAGTCACATTTTGATACGACATTGAATTCGCATTGAGCATCATAATTCGAAACTATGGTAAATAGAAAAACAGATGGTATTGGGATAAAACAATTTATTTTTATTTTTAATTTTTTGAAATATAAGATGTACATAAAATAAAATTTTAGCTTTTGCAAATAGAACATATTTTTATATTATCCTGCATATATATATAAAAAAATTTAAATTATTTTAATAATTGAAATAATCTAGACAAATTAATATTACAATTCTCCAATTGTAAAAATGTAAACAAATTATTTATAGCAAAGTTATCTAATTCAAAAAAGGAAATACAATGTTAACTCTTACTTAACACTAAACCTACCGACGATTAAATTACACCTATTTGTATCAAAGGAATTACAATAATAGATAGTTAGAAAAATTCATAACGCACCAGAAATAAATCTTTAATCATATATTTTACAGAAAATTACAAAAAAATACTCAAAAGTGCACTGTTAATAATTTAGAAAATTTGAGTAAGAAATTAGGAACCGGTCATTTGACCGCTTTGGTAGGTTTAGTGTTAAGTTTTCTATAATACTATTATTTGCATAAACGTAACATTTTTTACACCATTCATTATTATTATTATTTTAACAGATTCAACTTTCACTTTAACCTTAGCTTTTAAAAAGAACTATGCTTTGTTCATTTTACATTTTTTATCCTATGTTGCAAAATGTATTTAATAAGATGCATTAACTCTCTATAGCTCGAATTTTGTCTACTTATTGGAGAAAAAATTACGATTGGTTACAGTTTTTCACTTTGATTTAAAAATGTTTTAACTAATAATCACCGTAGATGGATCGTGGTGTCACTACAGTAATACAGTAATTAAATTTAATAGAGCAGTGATAGCTAAACAAAATTAATTTTTTAAAATATAGATACATCAGTTTGTTTTAAGTCACACGGTCCAATAGAGGGTTAAGTTCACTTCCTTATTAATTATTTACCAACTATTTCAATGGAATCGCTATTGTTATCATTATAAAAAATATATCATAATATATAAGTATAATTTCAATGGTGGATTTAATATATAAAGATAATAAAAAAAAAATTTACAGCTAACTTACAGCTGCTTTGCTTTCAAGCAATTCTTTTAACAAACTGAGCTCTACATTCAACTCTTTACCACTTCAATAGCCGGATTTATATTTTTGAGAGTATCTGAAGTCTTTCATTTGCAATACAGCAGTAAATAACGTTGATACATCCCGTCAGTGTGCTAAAAAAGTGTTGCTAAAAAATTCGAACTTAACAATTTTGAACAGGTAAAAAGGTTTAAAATAACACGTTTAAAGACTTGTATTCGAGTCGAAGGTGATCATTTTGAGCAATTTCTATTACGACAGGTGAATAACTGGTATAACACAATGACGACTGTAATTCAGAAATAAGATCAGATAGGAAAAACATATATATGAACTGTTTTTTTCCTGTTTTGTGTGCTAAATCCATTTGAAATTATTCTTATGTACCATGGCATACTTTGTATAACGTATAATAAAAAAGCAACTGTATTCCTTATCATTTTATCAATGCATTCTTGAATACCGCTCTAAACAGGAGAATATATTTTGTATTTATAGTTTAGTTTAAATAATTCCAAGATTTCGTTCTATCTTCTGTACACGATTACTCCTCCATTTCGAGGAATATTCAAATATGCATACTAAACCTTTTCTTAATCCCACTACATCTTAAACCACATCTCCCAATTTCCGTTAAAAATATGTTAAAAAACTGTAGTCACGTCAGTCGAGTCGGACACGTAGAAGAATCGCTACAACCAAATAGTTTTTAAAAGCTATAATCAAAGTGTCCTAGATTTGGAAGATTTTGTGTATAAAAGTTTAGTAAAATAAAATTATTGTTCACTTAAAATGCTAAACATCGGTATCTAACAGCACTATAATTCACGGAGATATTTAATAACTTATGGATCAAAAATAAACTTTGTTCTATCAACCCTTTGCACTCTTGAACTTTCTTAAGGACTATTGTGAAAATTAAAAATATTCTTTTGTAAAAAAACAGAAATTATAAATGTTTCTGATTTTCTATTTATTTCATCAATTTGCTTTGTTTCAAAATGAAAAAAAATTCTAATCGACGAAAATATCTAATTTAATTTAAAACATAACTTCTAAAAAATTTCTAAAGAAAATTACACGTGTCGCCATAGCGGCTACAATGAAATGCAAAGGGTTAAAATGAAATATCGATGATAACTAAACTTCGTTCTAAAAATATTTAATTCGATTTAAAATACTAAAACTAACAATACCTACGAGTAATTTGAAAAAGGAGTTTTTATAAATCAAACAAACACCTTCTGCCAAAAAAAAAAAAAAAAGAAACTGCATTATTATTTGTTTATATTTAAATTACGTTTTCATACTTATTTTCATGAATCGCAACCTATCCGCGTGTTGATTATTTTTCAATACGAAACAATTTTATTCAACATTTATTCCACAATTGTTCCACATGAAGTTCTTCTCAAAGAGCATAAACAGAAAAAGATTGATTTCTCTCGATAGATCGGTCGCGCTGGTCATAGAAAGTCATGCGCTCGATGTCGCGATGCGATCTCTCCGATCTCCCCGATCTCCTCCTGTAACAGAGATCTGGTACAGTAGCATGATTCAGCTACAACATTTGGAAATTTCCAGATTTCACCTTGACTTTGATTGCACGCCGCACGCGAGCTCGATCGTGCGAATCTCTCAGATACAACTGGTTAGTTGTACGTGTTACGCGTACTAAACAAATCCACCGGACGAGCTCAGAATTCTGGCTACCGGAGAACACCGCTCATTTTTCATTCATCGTTGATTACCGACCGAGAAGACCGCTCGTCAAGTGTTTTTTATCTCACTACCAGTTCTCGCGGTTGAACAATAGAGTTAATAAGTAAGGATTTATGAACTTTGAGCAACAGTGCGTCAGCGTAGCAAAAAATAAACAGTCATATTTGTTCTTCTAGTTTCTACGTCTTCATCTTCACTTAACTTTAACCCATTTGCTGGCAAGGACGAGTATACTCGTCTTTGGCAGGGTGTCATGCATTGCCAAGACGAGTATACTCGTCCTACTTTAACCCTTTGCGGTCTTATGTCGAGCCAGACTCGACATTTTACTTTGTTCCATTGTTGTTAGTTTCGGAATACGAAACATATTCTTTTACATTAAGATATTATTTAATGGAAAATTTTCTATCTAGATATCTTACTGGCAAGGAAAATGTGAAAATTCAATCAAATTATTGACAGTTTTTAAAAAGATATTATTGAATATGAACTAGTTAAGTTAAAGCGTCGAAAGTGACTCGGACCGCAAACGGTTAAATATGTTATAACATGCAGGCTTTTGAATTAGAAAATTTTTTGTGGCCACAAACATAAATATAGAAATATAAAAAGGTTGAAAAAATACTACAAATAAAATTTTTTACAAAAATTATACTTTATTTTTTATTTAAAGAGAATGATCTTTTACAAATTTAAATTAAGCAAAAATCAACTGGCAATGGGAATAACTTCATATAATTTAGGCTTGGCAGCGAATGGGTTAAACACAAATACATATTTTACTTGTTTTGGGAAACAAAAAATTTGTATAAAGGATTGTCTTGTAAAGAACCATATGGCGGAAGCAGAGACACAAAAATTTACATATAGTCAAAATCATTGACTTTGACGTTCCATATGGATAAACTTAATAATTAGATTTTTGGATAATTTTACGACCTTGCTATATTTTGGCTCCTACTACAACTCGGATCACTTCTCTCGAAACGTGTTTAAAATGGTAGTTGCCTGAGTTCAAAGACTGCAACGGGAAAATCCATCTGTTTATTATTGAAAAAATAAGATTGTAGATGAATTTTATCTGTTAATTATAATGTTATGAATAGCGTAGATAGATTTTTTTATTTACGAATTATAATAAAAGTGTAATAGAATTTCGGTTAAAATATAATAATTATACTATAGCTTCGAAAAGATTAAATTACAAAGTGCAGAAGCAAAAATTACTATTACTTTATGAAAACCTAAAAATTCATCTCAATATAATAGTTATTACAAGTCATGAACTTTTTCATCAAGATAAACAAATTAACTAATATATTTAACAATTTAATCACTATTGCACCATTCTTTATTTTATTACTAGTCGCATGACAGCTAAAAGTAATATAAATTACAAGCTAAATATCCACTAATTGTAAGTTGATTCAAAAATATGTTAAATTATAATCGTAGCGTACAGAATTTAATTTCAATTAGAGCAAAAGTAGCTTATTCTTATAAAATTAGTTATTTTCATAAAACCCTGATAACATCGAGCACTTTTATAATTCGACGTAACACATTCTACATTCTAAAAGAAATTCACTCGATAAAGTCGTCCTTGGCTCCACTCATAATTAGGTTTATTGTCACTTTTAATGAGCTACAATGCGGATAAGAATATCTCTGACAAAGATTAGTCGTAATTATCAACATCCACTAAAATGTAATAAAATGAACTAGTATGTGTTCAACCAACAATTTTGTACAAATT
>SMSQ01011922.1:1858-14732 GCA_019453375.1 Ctenoplectra terminalis | reverse complement strand
TGTTAATTATAATGTTATGAATAGCGTAGATAGATTTTTTTATTTACGAATTATAATAAAAGTGTAATAGAATTTCGGTTAAAATATAATAATTATACTATAGCTTCGAAAAGATTAAATTACAAAGTGCAGAAGCAAAAATTACTATTACTTTATGAAAACCTAAAAATTCATCTCAATATAATAGTTATTACAAGTCATGAACTTTTTCATCAAGATAAACAAATTAACTAATATATTTAACAATTTAATCACTATTGCACCATTCTTTATTTTATTACTAGTCGCATGACAGCTAAAAGTAATATAAATTACAAGCTAAATATCCACTAATTGTAAGTTGATTCAAAAATATGTTAAATTATAATCGTAGCGTACAGAATTTAATTTCAATTAGAGCAAAAGTAGCTTATTCTTATAAAATTAGTTATTTTCATAAAACCCTGATAACATCGAGCACTTTTATAATTCGACGTAACACATTCTACATTCTAAAAGAAATTCACTCGATAAAGTCGTCCTTGGCTTCACTCATAATTAGGTTTATTGTCACTTTTAATGAGCTACAATGCGGATAAGAATATCTCTGACAAAGATTAGTCGTAATTATCAACATCCACTAAAATGTAATAAAATGAACTAGTATGTATTCAACCAACAATTTTGTACAAATTTTAACATATCTCGCATCGTTTTTTATCTCACTACCAGTTCTTGCGGTTGAACAATAGAATTAATAAGTAAAAATTTATGAATTTTGAGCAACAGTGCGTCAGCATCGCAAAAAATAAACATAGCAAAATAAACATGTTTGTTCTTCTAGTTTCTACGTCTTCGTCTTCACTTAACTTTAAACACAAATACATATTTTACTTGTTTTGGCAAACAAAGAATTTGTATAAAGGATTGTTTTATAAAGAACCATATGGCGGAAGCAGGGACACAAAAATTTACATATAGTCAAAATCATTGATTTTGACATTTCATATGGATTAACTTAATACTTGGACTTTTGGATAATTTTATGACCTTGCTATATTTTAGCTCCTACTACAACTCGGATCACTTCTCTTGAAACGTGCTTAAAATGGTAGTTGCCCGAGTTCAAAGACTGCAACGGGAAAATCCCCAATTTAGGTCAGTGTTATAGTCGTGCAACTATGAAAGCGAAGTACTTCAAACAACACAGGGAAGAATTCTACATATTAACCCCGTGAATGGAAATGTCGAGTATCGGTTAACTCAAACTCACAATCAGTCTTGAGGAGCTATGCCTAATTATCTATTAATTATCTAATAATTAATTAATAAGCAAAATAGAATCAGAGAAATTTGTTGAATTCTAAAATCTTTTTTCAAAAGCAATAACAGCTGTATAAGAAGTCCTCAAAATCTTTTAATTGCTTAGGGTCTCTAGGAGTCTTAATGCGGCATTGACTATGTATAACAGTACTCAACTCAAAATAAATCGTAAAGCAAGGAGTTAACTCTACTGTCCAGCTCACTTGCTCTACACGTTCGTATCCCTTTGAAATGGCACTTCTTGGCACTCAGACGGTTAATACCACATATTTTGTAAGTTTAAAAGATTTTTAAAACATAGTCGCTACGAAGATTGCAGGAGCAAAAACTTCAGTTTTGTGAAATTTTTTCAAACAATAATGCTAATGTCGTATTGTTATAGATCGATGCGGTGGCACTTTTAGACTTCGATGTGACCGCGATGAGGAGCGCGATCGCGCTTCTTGGCACTCAAACGGTTAATACCGCATATTTTGTAAGTTTAAAAGATTTTTAAAACTTAAAAGATTTTTAAAACTTACAAAATGTGTGATATTAACCGTTTGAGTGCCAAGAAGCGCGAAGATCTACAGCAATACTTCACTAGCATTATAGTTTGAAAAAATTTCACAGAACTGAAGTTTTTGCTCCTGCAATCTTCGTAGCGACTATGTTTTAATACAAAAATGAAGGAAAGCCATGTACGCAATCAATTTCGATTTGTTTCTGAAATACGAGAAACGCGATCGCGCCGCTTGGCACATTTCGACTGGATTTTTTGTATGACCCGTTGCACTCAAACGGTTAAAGAAGTAAATGCAGAAATTAAACATACTAAATATGATAAAAGAATATTTAAAAGCGTATTTATGTAAAAGTTAGCTTCTTTTCGAGTCATAAAGACCTAAAGATGACAGCAGGGTTACATTTCCTATTATTTAATAGGAATATCTTTAACTACTAAAATTAGGTGCTACATAAATGAATCTTTAGTGGTGTGCAAAAGAAATAAACTTTTAGCCATTTTATGTTATTTTTCTTGGCGTATGAACCGTCGTTTATATACACAAAACATAATTTACGATGTGTAATAAATATGCATATTAAATATAATATGTTTTTTTATACGCAAAAGTAGTTACTAAAAAATTAAAGAAACTACACGAAGAATAGTTATTCTGGTACCAGCGATTCTTTTTCTTCATACATTTATTCAGCATCATTTGTTCTTCAGCAGAAGCGTTTCGTGACGAATTAATTCAAACCTGGTACACTAATCTTTCTTAACTCGACTTAATGGAATGTTTAGCTTAACGTTATCGTTCATAACGATCGCGTCGCGTCTGTAAATAGTTTATAAATTTCAGGGTAATTTCCATGAATTATCGGTCAGTTGTTAATCGGTGGACGAATTTGCAAGAAAAATTAGCAACTAACGAAAGTTTTCAATATAATATTGTAAGATCTACATATATTTTTTTTGTTTGGAGAATCTTGAAAATAAAATTCGTAAATACAGCATTATTATAGACGTTACGAATCAGCTTTAAAGTACAGCCCCTGGTCATCGAATTAGGACCACGTACGAAATTTTACTTTTATGGCGATAACATTATGTCATCTATGAAAAACTGTCTTGGTTATTCGAATTATTACTAAATACGTTGATGACGATGTATACATAGCAACTGATTTGTTACTATCGTGATAATAATCAAACTGTGGGCGATGAGCGATTCCAAAACCAAAAACATCTCTTTGCTCCCATGGCCAGGCGATATTCCCGACTTGAATGCCATAGAAAATGTCTGGAGCCTACTCGAAAGACTAGTTTACAACTCTCCAACCACAACATTATCTGACAAGAAAACATATCGAACTGTCGGTCTCCGATTTTGATGAAACTTGGTGGATACATTAAGCGGGTGAAAATAAGGGACGCGTATTTTTTTATAGCTGCCCAATCGCAAGTTTAGGGGGTGAAATGACCCCTTGAAGTTTCAACAGAAAAATGCCCTCTCGAAAACCATGTCCCACCATGCCGTGAAATATATCAAAATGGTGGGACACTTTTAATCCCACCGTACCTCAAAGAGTTAAATGATACGAAGCAAAGCAATCTCCAAGGTGTAGTGCAACTCCGCAAGATTTACACATTAAATTGGTTCTCCTAATTTGCTTGTTTTTGTAGCATACATGACACCTTTTGCGTTTCGAACCAACGTGGCACCAACGTAGAGCCACCGGCATTTGTCCGATAGTTTTGGCATGGCACCAATGTCGTGCCACCGGACGGCATAGTGTTAACATGTGTTAATAATGTTATGTACAGTAGTAGTGTATCATATTAATGGTTAATAAATTGTATCATTACAATTTGAACAGGCCGTTTAATTTTACGTAAAACGTAAAAAATGGTGGGTAATGGTCCCAATTCAATGGTCAGGGACTGTAATGTAAAATTCAGACGAGTTTACTCCTCTGCATAGAAACAATGTACGTTTCTACATTTTATAATAAGGAGAGCAATCGCAAACAGGTCAGTGTACTGGCTCGTTTCTTCTTGAAATTTTTAGTTTAACGGGTTTAAAGATATTACCTGTTTACAATGTAGAACGTAAGTTTTCGAGGAATTTGCTGCAATACGTTCTGGTTTACCGAGACGAGACAAAACGTGAAAATTTATTTAAATAAAATTCATCTTACGTTTCTTGTTTAAAATTTGGCGGTCGAAGAAAGAATCGTGCACAATGTCTTTTATGAGAATTTTTATTCAATCGGAAGAGCACTATTTACTTGGACAACTAGTTTATTTTTAAAGATGCAGCAGGGAAAATGTGTTCTAGGAAACAGTCAAATTTAAATGGAAATTAAAAATATGAAAGATACTGTTGAAAAAGAACAATGTAAAACTATTAAAAGAATTGTAATGGATTTGTAAAAATACAAATAAGAATTTACTTGCTCTGTGATTGATCAGTGTTTTTCGTTAATAACTCGTTAACACGTTAAACGCCACGCTGATTTTGTTGTGATACCAATTAAAAAACATTTAGTCGTAAAATAGTTAAGAATTTGAGTATCTTTGTTTAACTCTTTACGGCACAGGATTTCAGATAATAAAATAGACCCATGTTGTATAGAAATTTTATCGAGTTTTAAATGAAACAAAATTTGTATATTTTTACTAATAAAAAAATCACATAATGTAAAAACATGAAAAAAATAATAATAATTTAATTGAATTTGTTGTTGTAGGGTAGGACTCAAATATTCATGAATGGTACTTATTAAAGCACATCCTTTTCCGTAAGTCGAGGTGGGATTAAAAATGTCCCACTATGCGTTACGGTGCATCAAAAAGGTGGGACACATTTAATCCCAGCGTGCCCCAAAAAGTTAATGCGATTTGATAGAACACATTAATGAATTATAAGGCATTATTTTTTATATTTATTTAAAAATTTATTTTTTATATTTATAGTATTATTTTTTAGTATTAATTTGAAATTAATACCGTCAGTCCTGAGAAATCAATGATGCCTAAATGAAAATCTCAGCGTCGGTCCGCAAAGATCGGCGTGGCGCGTAACGTGTTAACAAAGCCGAATTTGATATTTCCTCAAAAAAAAAGGTTGCTTAAAACCATCTCAGTCATCATTCCTTAAAAGAACTTACAAACCTTTTGTGACACCTTGTACGAAAACATAGAAAAAAAAGCTAAATTTAAAATTCGTTAAAATTGTCATTCTTCCTCTTTGCTATGAACTTCTCGTATACACAATGTATAAGAAAAATATATCTCTCGTAAAGGTGCGCCACATTAAGAGCATAATCTCATAAAAACTTTTCGTTCATGAAGTAATTTATAAAACACTAAAGTTGAGTGCGAAATGTAATAAATGGATGCGAGGAAATGCAAATGAAAGCTCAAAGCAAACATAAAACACGAACAACCCTGGAGAATCGGTAATGCTCTTTGTAAATTAACAAGCGTGAAAACATGCGTGGCAAAATTGCATGTCAAAGAATTAAAGAGCGACAGAGGAGGAATAATTGAATGCACAAATGTTACGTCTACTAATGAACCGGAGGCATTACTATTGGAAATTGTTAAACTGACTCTCCCAGTACGACGATGAGCTTCTTCTGCATGCACGAAGCTCGGAATGCATACCAAATGAGAACTGAAACGCATACCGATGCACAGTGAATGCAGGATGTGCAATAATGCAGAACGGCAAAGAAATAGATAATACAAAAGGCGTTTACGCCTGTGTCAAGTTTACCAGAGGCTTTAAAAATTTTGTTAACCTATTTGGAACCAACATTTTTTCATTTATTTTGTGACCCACCAACTGCTATGGGTTGTTAGGGCTGAGGTTTGTTTTAACACGTTAAACACCACACCGATTTTAGTCGACTTTCCGTTAGACTGTGTGCTGCGATACTAATTGAAAAACATTTGGTCGCAAAATTGTTAAGAATTTAAGAAGAAAATTGTAGAGGCCTGCGAAGGAAAGTCGTATCTTTGTTTAATGTGATTTAATAGAATCCATTAATGAATTATAAGGTATTATTTTTTTAAATTGATATTGCCAGTTTCCAGAAACCAACGATGCCTAAACGGAAATTTCAGCGTCGGTCCGCAGGGACCAGTGTGGCGCTTAACGTGTTAACGGACACAAAATTATGGACTTTTTTTTGTCAATTAATAGTTTTCGATGCATAAAATTCGAAAATGCAAGTCTTAACGCATTGCGTACGGCATTTTTCTCGCTCAACGCATTTCCGGGACCCGCATATTTTTGAACGCTCCAAAGAAACTTTGTACGATGCACATATGCGCTTTTTTTATTTTTCATTTTGTTACTTTTTTAGAATTAGAGTCTAGTTTGTAAAATAATTGAAAAACCGTTTCCTCGTAAATTAAAACGTGGACTTTGAAATAACAAAATGTTGTACAACGATGAAACACTTTATAAGGTACGATGCACGATCGACACAGACCTACCGATGTAACGGTGATACATATTTCATCATACATTTATTTCGCTAATTATTTGCCATAAGAATATGCATAGCTTTGTTGTCTCGGTAACGTAACAAAAAAATCTATTTTTAATTTCTTGAGTCGTCGATGTGCGCGTATGAAAGAACATTAAAACCAGATACAGTACTGTGCAAAACTCTTAGACCACCTGCCAAAAAAAATATTTTGCTATCTTAGAAACGAATTTAAGATGGATTAATATTATTTTTATTTTGACGTTATTTCTTTCTTTTTTTTTTTAAAGAATTAGATTCACGGGGTGTTAATTAGATTGAGAAATATTGATTAATTTAAAACAATCAATATTTTGTGTATTCTCTTTTTACTTTCGCTACACGACAGCTTTTGTTTTTTCTTTTTTTAGATAATTGTTGAAAAAATTTTAAGAAACTCACCTTGCATTTCCTGCCATTCTGTTATCGACAATTTAAGAAGCTGATTTTTTCCTTTTTGGCTTTCTTCGTATGTTTCCTTTATACTTTGCATACGCGTTCCATAATATTTTAATCAAGGCTCTGCTTGTTAAACAATTTTTAAAACATATTTTCACCAAATAAAATTATGTATTGCCAACACAAGAAAGGTAATATGGAAAAATTTGAATTTAACAGTGTTAAGAAATGCTTCTGTAAAATATGTTTAATTACAGTTACAAGATCAATAATGTAGATGGTCTAAGACTTTTGCACAGTACTGTATCTCGTAACCTGGCCACAATATTCGATTTACTATATGCGAGATATCTCGTGACCCGTTTGCAATGTGTTAATTTTAGGAATCCAGCGGTTCAAAAATTATGCGTATTTAAAATTGAGCATTTTTAGTGTACCTAACAGGTCACTTTGACGATATGTTGATTTTTATTCATCATCTGATTGGTCTACAGTTCGTCTAGCGTTAGTGTTTCTAGGATAATCAATTTACTCAATTTTAGTTGAATTCGGGATCGTTTTAGATCCGGTCAGCCACGTTTTCAGTTATTTCTTCGTTCAGTGAACATTATTTCACCAACATGGCGTCGAAGTTACCTGTCGAATATGCTAAAAACGATAACTTTACATAGCTTGATTCCTAAAGTTAAGACTTGCATTTTTTTAATTCTACGCATCAAAAGCTATTAACCCCCTATAGAACTGTGTGACTTAAAAGTTACGAACTGATGTATCTATATTTAAAAAAATTAATTTTGTTTAGTTATCACTGCACTATTAAATTTGATTACTGTATTACTGTAGCGACACCACGATCCATCTACGGTAATTATTAGTTAAAACATTTTCAAATCAAAGTGAAAAACTGTAATCAATCGTAATTTTTTCTCCAATAAGCAGACAAAATTCGGGCTATAGAGGGTTAATAAATGTTAATAAATGTCTAACTGTGACCCGAATGTTGCATTGTTTACATAGTTTTGGTAACGATTTATCCGTTAGGTGTTCATACGTTAATTTTGTGTGACTAATTCTGAGCCGAGTCACGATAGCATGATCTCTTCTATTTAGACACCCGTTTTGAATCTTATTACTAAAATTGTGATCTTGGTATGCCATATGGTGTTCCATTCTCGATTAATAATTTCGTCTATGTACTATAATTCTTGTTTAAAACTTCAATTTTACTTATTCTTACTCACATACTAACATAAATATATCAAAGTAAAATTTATATTTTTGCGAGTTAATTTAAACGAATACCGACATGTGCCACTGCGAAATTAACGGTTCTAAATTGGTTAAGTCCCGACTCTCTCGATCTACTCGTGAACCTTAAACCTATTAAAATGTTACTTATTTTTAGAAATAGTTAGTAAGATTGCTATAGCTAAACACTATAAAAAAAGAACATTCTTTTCGATGAATATTTATAAGGTGAATAATTATTCGTAATATTGAAAAACCGGTTTAAAAACGTAAGTTATTACCTTCTTCCGCGAAACATTACACGTGTCGTCGAATAAATAAAGTTCAAAGATCTTCGGACTAGAAGTAGCAAAAAAATGTAAACAATGATAGAAAGTAAGGTTGAAACATTGCGATGACCGGACTGTTGACTTTTTAACGAAGCTCAAACTTGTCTGCCTGCGATTTGGTTGCCATTAAAAGCCAGCTATAATGACCAGTTTTCGCTCTAACTGGATTGATTAACTTAGCACGTGCTCCGAACCGGCTCCACCGGCCAAACGCGTAATTACACGACGGATTCACGTCGGTGTTTGTTGATTTTGTGGTGTCTCGTTACGCGACACGCGAAACACCTGTGAAAAAGGATACCACTCTGCCATACGATTCGTCTCTTTCGTTAAGGAGAAAAAAAAAGAAGTCGACAGCGGTATCCGTTGACTTTCGACGATGTGACACTTCGACTTCGCGAACATGTAAATTTTTAAAAATGAAAAAAATTACTTGAAGACACGAAAGATTGGTTAATTGTGAAACATTGTCAAGTTTTCTTTTCGTACTCTGAAATATACTCGTACCGGTATTCGTATGAAGAACGAAGGTTAGAATATATTTAATAAAAAGAAAATTTGATAAAATTTAGTTATTGAATTACAAATAAATTTTTGTATGTTGTCGCTGTGAACACAATGTGAGCTCAGTGTGTGTAAAAAAATTTTGGTTTGTACATATGTAACAAATATGCTGCTCCAAATAGATAATTTAAATTCTTGCATCTAACCAGAATAATTTTTAAAATATGTTATTAAAAATTCATTAAATTTTTCTTTGTATATGCGTTAAAAAATCTTCGTTTGTTCGCTAAAAATTGAAAATTTTTTATTTAAAACCTATTGAATTTTCTTTTTTTCCTTTTGAGAGTACTGTGGCATAAGTGTAAAATAATCATGATCAAGACATTATGGTTTCAGAGATTTAAAAATATTTATACGAGTTGAAATAATTTATAGAGTATTCAAGTGTTTTGTAGTTCCAAAAATTATTTCGTGGAAACTTTTTCATGGCAGACCACAGTGCATACTTTGATACTTCATGGCCTTGAAAATAGCTCGTGGTAATTTCAGTAAACAAATCTAAATTTCTTGCTAAGATTCAATTATTTCCATTCTGTCGAAATAAAATTCTGTACAAAGTTTTACTCGTTCTTAATATCTTTTCTTTCATTTATTCTTTAACCCTCTATAGGCCGAATTTTGTCTGCTTATCGGAGAAAAAATTAGGATTGATTACAGTTTTTCACTTTGATTTGAAAATGTTTTAACTAATAATTAGTGTAGGTGGATCGTGGTGTCGCTACAGTAATACAGTAATCAAATTTAATAGTGCAGCGATAAGTAAACAAAATTAATTTTTTAAAACATAGATACATCAGTTTGTAACTTTTAAGTCACACGGTCCCATAGAGAGTTAATATAGAACACAATTTAGAGTCGCCGAAACGTAAAAGGTAAATAAATTCAGCACGTTAATAAATTTAAAAAAAAATGTAAACATAAATTTATACTTTAGTTTGATTTAATTAACATGTGCTATGTTAAAAAAAGTATATCATAAATTATGACTACATTACTTTTTATACTCTATAATACTTGTCTTCCATAATGCTATATTAGATGTTTGTATAAATGTATTCTTGAATTAATTTATTTAATTGTCTTTTCATTAAAATTAATCTCCAGGCTAGCCACTTTATTTGACATTCTGTCTCAGCAACACATTGTTCGCGTGATTTTCTCAGCTTTTATCTACGAATTTGCATTTGCAGCAGCATGTTCTGAAACAGGCCAGATATACACAATAGGTTTACATAATGTGCAACCTTCCTGCTACTACTTAGATACATAACCTTAACCTTACAGTACATCGAGATCGCTAACGCTATCCGTTGTTCAAAATAAAAATACAAAGTGGTCCACGCAACGTGTGCACCGTTATAACTTCCAACATACATGCATTGCATGCAAGAATGTTATATACAAAAGTTACATAGTTTAAAAGGGTACACTGTGTAGTGCGTTAATTTTTTTTATAGGTGGAAGCGTTTCGGAGATTTGAAGATCGACTTTGTTTTTTTAAATGTAATACTATATTTTTTATGCCTGTTAAAGGAAGGCATTTACATGTGTTTGTGTAAACTCTACATCCTAAAAGAAAAACTGAAATAACGAACTTTTTCTTACTGGCCTTCACTTTAGGGTATGATCATCAATTAGGGTTTGGGGATGCCTGCGAACATCCCAGGTACGAATGTACGCGCTGTTACTTGTTTTTTCCTCAGTTCTAACTGTGCACCCATCTTCTACACATCATCATAAGACTATCTAAATATATATTTTTCTTCCACCGTATCTTGAACATAATTATTTAACCATTTGACTACGGCAGACTTTGGCACGCACTGGCCGCACGGTACGGTACGAATTCACTCGCGACGTCCACTGGGTACGGCGAAATTTTTCGTTAGACATGCATTTCTGAGCAAGTATATTTAAATATTCAAAATACTGAAAAATTTTAAAACGGCCGAAACAAACGAAATTTGATTTGGAAGCCAATATGTTTCGGTCGCCAATAGGCGCCAACAGCACCGGGAAGCCAACATGTTTCGAACACCTATAGGCGTCAACAGTAGTCAAAGGGTTAAATACTCCTCCACGTAACCTTCTCAACAATACCAAAATATGGAAAAATGTCGAATTGTGAGTAAAACAGTATTGGTCTTCGTTAGCCCTAAACCTAATAACCAACGAGTTATTTCATTTGATTTCTTGAAAATTTTCTTCGCATAATATCAAATTAGAGATTCAACTTATCACAGATTTCCGCAGGACAGCGAGATGTTTACGTGACGAATAAAGTGAAATTAATCGTTAGTTATTAGGTTTAGGGTTAATCAAGGCCGATATTTTTTTACTCTCTTAATTCGACATTCTTAGTGTGTGTGTGTGTGTGTGCGTGCGTGCGTGCGTGTGTGTGTGCGTGTGTGTGTGTGTGTGTGTGCGTGCGCGCGTGCGTGCGTGCGTGTGTGTGTGAGAGAGAGAGAGAGGGAGAGAGAGAGCCCTAATAAAACTTAAGTTTTCAGTTTTCGGCCGCGCCAATACGATAGAACCTCGTTTCCAATTGGTTCGACCTTTAGCCCAAAAATAATATAAAAGAGCCGAGGAAAGATAGTTTTAGGGAGAATTAGAGAGTCACAGAGTTAGAGTTAGAAATAAAGAGATAGAGTTTAAGTCAATCACTGTGAAAAACATTTCAAATACACACTGCTATTCCTACATATACTATTCCATTTAAAGAAACAAAGTCGACGTTCGAATCTCCGAAACGCCTATAAAAAAATACCTATAAAAAAAAAATAACGCACTACATAGCGTACCCTTTTAAACCATGTAACTTTTGTATATAACATTCTTTCGTGCAACGCATATTTTACAAGTTATAACGGTACACACGTTGCGTGGACCATCCTGTATATTTACCTGTTACCAGTTCATTCTTTAAAAGTGAACCAATCGGAATTGCGTATAGAAGTGAGATTAAAATAGAAATAAAATTCTTTCTTTAGTTGCTTCATTTTATTTATTTAGAAAGATTGTACGAAAATTTATGGTGCTTCGTTAAGTATTTTTGGTGATACATTGAGGCACCAGTTTAAATGTAAATGTATATAATTAGACACGTAAATATTTTTAACTGTACAAAAGTTATTTAACGATATTCCTTAACAAAAATTGAAAATTAATTACATTTCAGTATAAAATTGTATTCGTACATTATCATTGCTTTAAATTTATAGTTCTAATTGTAAGCTGTTAAAAATACTTATTTAGTAAAATATAAAAATTCAAATAAGATTGTTACATATTAATTATATTTACTACTAATAGACCATCTGTTTATTATTGAAAAAATGAGATTGTAGATGAATTTTATCTATTAATTATAATGTTATGAATAGCGTAGATAGATTTTTTTATTTACGGATTCTAATAAAAGCGTAATAGAATTTCGGTTACAATATAGTAATTATACTATAGCTTCGAAAAGATTAAATTGCAAAGTGCAGATGCAAAAATTACTATTACTTTATGAAAACCTAAAAATTCATTTCAATATAATAGTTGTTACAAGTCATGAATTTTTTCATCAAGATAAACAAATTAACTAATATATTTAACAATTTAATCACTATTGCACCATTCTTTATTTTATTACTAGTCGCATGCCAACTAAAAGTAATATAAATTGCAAGCTAAATATCCACTAATTGTAAGTTGATTCAAAAATATGTTAAATTATAATCGTAACGTACAGAATTTAATTTCAATTAGAGCAAAAGTAGCTTATTCTTATAAAATTAGTTATTTTCATAAAACCCTGATAACATCGAGCACTTTTATAATTCGACGTAACACATTCTACATTCTAAAAGAAATTCACTCGATAAAGTCGTCCTTGGCTTCACTCATAATTAGGTTTATTGTCACTTTTAATGAGCTACAATGCGGATAAGAATATCTCTGACAAAGATTAGTCGTAATTATCAACATCCACTAAAATGTAATAAAATGAACTAGTATGT
>SMSQ01011911.1:12669-28086 GCA_019453375.1 Ctenoplectra terminalis | reverse complement strand
TCAGTGTTAAATCGTGGCCAGTATCTGGACGTAATAAGCACCATAGTCAGGCGTAATAAATCCAGACAATGACTATCCAACGATTGCCAAATGGGTTTCGATATAAATCTCCCGAGATTTATCCATGTGCTTCCTTCGCTAAAATGCACGATGTCGATGCGTCGCGTTTGATATTTATGTCCGTCCAAACGTCGGGGCTGTTTTATAAACGCGGCATTTCTTGACTCTGACTAAGCTTCTAATTGCAACGACAAGAATTATCGTTCTCCTCTTCTTCGAATTTAATTAAGGTAATTTGGGGACTTACGATTCACTTTTTTTGAAAGTATCGGTATATCGCGAAAAAAAAATTTATCAAGATATACAATACATCAGAAATTAACTAAAAATTATATTCCCAGGAAAATATTATATTTACAATTTCCTAACTTTCTGAAATTTATTAAAGATTATATTCGTACGAGAATATTATACTTGTAATTTCCTAATCTTCAGCAAAATTGTAAAAATTATATTCTATAATTTGTTTCATCATACTCGCATAATTCCACTCTCTGAATAGTTACATTCCCAAACACAATGTTAAACTCGTAATTATTCCTAGTTAATGTTAATAAAATATACTTATTAACAGTCAATGTACTTGAAGTTATTTTTTTTTTTACTAAGAAAATATCATCTAATTATAACACGATGTGGTATAATATAATGGTCTTCAACCACATTAACTCTTCTCGCTTCGAAACTAACGCACTCTTACTTTGCATAGCAATGGAATTACCCTCCCGCCATGAATATTACAATGAGTACGTGTTGTTGTGTAAATAATAATAACTGCCATCTGCCAACTTAATCTTCTAACTGATGAGAAACGTGCATGGGGTGAAACCTTAGTTGACGACGTTACGCTGTAGCGTAACAATAGGGAGCACAATTTCTAGTTGTCTAGTTGGTTACGCAGATCTACTTGGACTTGTTCTCGATTTTCTCTCATGAAGGAAGTCGTTTTTCTTTCAACTTGATAAAATACATGTCGCAGCTTATTTTAAGGGAAATAGAGCAGAAAACTATGTTACGAATTCGTATTGGTCCACGATGAAATTGATCCATTTTCGTTCATATTTCCATTCCATCGGTTGTTCGGTGCGAAACAATGGCGACTCGTGTCTTGAAATCGCGGGGCTGCTGCAACTTTTGAAATATACGTACACACTTTAGATACAGCGTATACGTGTTTGGATAAAATATAAAAATTATGGCGAACATTGAAGTAAAAATTAAACCCGAAAAAATATTATTTTGCACACAAATAGTGAAACTGTGCAACGGACAGTGGCACATTACGCTAATAGCTGGCATTTCGCTATGACGTGCATATGCTTCCGCGCGTAGCAACATCCTCCTAATTGCTGCGACATGGATTTTTATTATTTTTTGCACAAAATAATTGTATAGAATCGTTGTTGATGAAATTAAATATTACGAGTAGATTAAAGTAAATTAAAATAATTTAATAAATATATTTATATCCAGAGAAAAATTAAGAATGCTGCGGTTCCGCAATGCCTGTGCACGAGGCTGCCTCTTGTGTTACAAAAGAAATGTTATACTCTTACATAAGGTTAAAAGTAGATAAAACTAAAAGTTATGTGTTCTCTGTCGAGTTGTAATGCGTAAAAAAAGCGAATAAATCTAGACAGAGCGCGGCTATAAAATGAAACGGAGTTTTTATCGTTGGAAAAATTTTTGCCAGGAAATACGTTTTGCGTTTCAACGCTTAAAATTTCCACCTGTAGAGTACCATAATGCAACATTTACATTGGGATGGAACTTGATTACGATTTCATAATCAAACAGAAAGTTTCGAGAACGTTTCGACACGTGTTTCGCGTGTTCCGAGAGAAATTTTTTTTCTAAGCGCCATTTCCATCGGATCGGAATCGAGTCCAGCTTCGAGGTAATTAACTCGTTTCGATTCGAATATTCGAATGGTGGAACGTTTAATGGTATTTTTCGCGGCCCTCGTATAATTTGGGAAATACTTGTCAGCCAACGATGCGATAGCCTGTCGACGTTAAAATTTCTGCCTTGCTACGAATTTGTTCGGCGCAACATTTTTCATCGATGGACCGTTCTCTGTTCACCGTGACAGGGATTAATATCATGCAGCAATGACGCGAAGCGTTGAAATTATTTTTGCAACTCACGCACGCCTCGTTTGAACGTTTCGCGCGTGATATGAGCCATTGTCGAGGCATTTTTGTCGAAACAAATACTTGCATGAATGAAATGTTTACATAAAATGTGACGTGAAACGGATCGATTTCCTCGTTTTAAGTTATTGTGAAATTCAAACTAGTTCGGGGGTTGCATAATTTTGTAGCTGGCGAAATTTGAACGATAAAAGTTACTAACCCGCGCGAATAATCAGCAGCCTAGGACTTTAGTTATGGACCTGTGTTATATTTAATAAATTAATTATAACTTTACGGTGTAATATAACGTACAGTGTAGAGCGATTGTTAGAAGCAATTAAATTTTCGGGTCAATTAAGTATTATTTTGTATCGTTATATTCTAAAAGTGTGAAGTACTATAAATAACACAACATTAGGAAATTTGAAGCCACAGGAGCGATTATTATGAAATTTTGTAGGAATGGTAGCGTATATTGAAGTGCTTTTACAGTGGTTGACTTAAAGACTAATTAAAACTATGTTTCCTCGGCTCTTTTATATTATTTTTCCGGTTAAAGACTGAACTAATTGGCAACGAGGTCCGATCGTATTGGGGCGGTCCAAAACTTGAGGCCTAGGTTTTATGAGGGGTCTTTGACTCTCACACACACATCAAAATATTCTCTACCTACAATTTAATACATTAGAACGTCGATTATTTGAAATAATTGAGAGACAAGTTTGTCTGGATAAGTGGTTTTTCGGATAATCGGTCTGAAAGAACCAAGTTTGTGAACGTGTCATAAATCAACTAGATATTAAACAGTTTTTAAACATAGATGCTTAAGACGCAAAAAAATAAAAATAAAATTCATATCTAACAAGAGAAATGGAGTACAAAAAGTAGCTTAAACATTCCTAGGTACCGCCAACTTAAGGTTTCCCTTTGAAATAATCTGAAAGTATTAAATTCAAAAAGACACTGAAATGACGCATTTAAAGTGGGAAAGTTATTTTATCGAGATTTCATCGAGAAATATCGATTCGAAGGCTTGAGTCATTTGGTTAATACAAGTTAATCTCTCTTTACATGAAAAATAAAATTTTATACCTTTTTACTATACTTTTAATAGCGTTATTAAACACTCTTCGGGTTTACGGAATTCAATAGAAATTCAATACTACATGGAACCGACTTTGAAATTGATTTATTTAAAACTTTGAACCCTTTCGATCGTGAATCAGAAAAAACCATTTTCTTTGACAAACTTTTCAATTTTGCTTAGAATTCTATTTTTCCGGACACGTTTCGAAAAACTCGATATCGGTGTTTTTTTTTAGTTTCGATATCTTCGATACGATCAAACCCAAAAATGTGTATCTCGCATGGACTTCGTAATATTCAACGAAGAAGGGCAATCTTTCGTGATTTATTTCGTGGCGAAGTTACAAATTATTGCAATTGGAATATACGAACAATTAAAAAAAAATTTGGAAAAAAGCATCAACTGTCATACTTATTACCAATTTAATCGAAGAGTATTTCCTCTATTATTTCATTTTCTATAAAAATTTTCTATACTTCATTTTCTGTAAAAAAAAATTACCTCCTTTCGAAGTAACAACACTGTTGCTCTGACTTCGTAATTATGATTCGTTGCTTAACTGTTTTTCCATCTCGCAACATTCCACCATTATCTACTCAACTCTTCCAATTTCCATTGACTTATCAGTAACGATTGATAGCTTTTATTCCCTCATCATCGCCTACCATTATTTCCATCTTCTAATTTCCACTCTTCAACGATTTAATTCTCCATCCCGATTCTTCCAACTTTTCTTTTTCAATGAATTTAACCGAATATTTCAATAAAACTTTTTCCTCGAAGCGTACGATCAAGCAAATCGGGCCAGAATAGGGATAAAATCAACACGCACCTATTACCGATCAAATATCGCGATAGGACAGATATTAAGAAAAATAATTCTACGATGGATAACAAATTTCGACCACCTCAAAAAAAAGAAAGAAAAAAAGAAAGAAAAAAAGAAAAAAGGAAAGAAAAAAAGAAAAATAAAAAAAATTATAAAACACTATGGTCGTCGAACGAATCCATTGAATGGAAAGCTTTTCCTCGGCCTCGTTCCATTTCACCCAGCGTATAATAAATTGGCGCCGCATCCGAAATCGAGGAAAAACGACGAAATCACGGTCAAGTCGTAATTCACGCACTGGTCGTCGTGGCGATGCGAGAACGAGAGGGAGCTTTACAATTACATCCGTGCCCGTTTCTCTGCGACCCGATCGATCGGATCGTTCCCCTCGAAACGATTCGAATTAATGGAAATGACGCGACCTACATGTTTGCAACTGGAAAAATAATCGCGTGACTAGCAGATGGATACTCTCCGGGGAAGATTTATTGAATCACGCAACTTTCGTTTCTGATCGAGGAGCCTTGGCTTCGAGCGATCTAGATCCATGTGATCGAAACAATGTGATGAATTGTACATGCATTCGTGTGCTCGTAACTTTGCTGTCCGATTGTCATTGGACTGATGTTATTAAATTAGAAATTTAAACGCGGCGCAAAATTGTAAATGTAATTACCGACGGGCCCGAATTTTCGTTTTATTTAATTTTATTTAAAAAAACAGGAAGAAAATAGGTTATAAGAACTTGATGAAATTAAGATTACACCGTGCAGTATTTAACCCTCGGAAGTTGGATGTTTTGAAGCTTACGGGATGAGCGGATGCAGGATTTTAACTCAAAAATTAATTATGCGAGTTTAAAGAGTGAATTGTGTTGATAACATGGAATATATTTTTCTCTATATTTGGGTCAGAATGATCCTGCGTCCGTCGTTTGAAAATTAATGTATATCTAACGTAAATTTGCGATATTAAATTTAGTGATTTAAAAAAGAATCATCGTGGACCTGTGATCACCCGTGTGATTTCTTCTAATAATATTTTTTTTCTAAGCAATGCAAAGTTAAAACCTTATATGACTTAAATATCTTTTTGAAATTCAAAGTTTTGCTCCGAAAATTTTCAATAGAAGTCAAGAATCAAGTAGGAATAAGTGTATGAATATTTTTTTCAGACACTGTATTTAATATAAAGTAGATATTGAACACAATTAAATTTTGTAATAGACCAGTCATTGTTATATGCTGTAATATTTCAGTGACAAAAAAATAAGAGAAAAAAACAGATTGTGAACATCTGCTAAAATGGTTAAAATATATTAAGATTTAATTAGGTTAGAAGCTCAGGTTCGTATTACTCCACCGTTTAGTTTACGAAGGCAAAGAAAACGTTATTCTAAAATTTTACAAACGTCAGGACGCGGTCTTGAAGAGGTGCATAGTAGGAAAACAAGTCTGCAGTTCGCCATATACTCTTAGGATCCACTATCTCGCAACGCAATAAACTGGAGCTCTGGCTCAAGTCCTTGGCGCTCCGGCGCGGAAAAAAAAGCAGATTTTCTAGGCTGGTGACCTGCAACGTAATATTTATCGCTTCCTTACATCATAAAAGAGTTATAAGTCATGTCATATCCGAGAGCTGACTTTTAACGCAAAAATTTCTTGAACCTTGCTCTACGTACTTACAGTATTAATTTTGCTACTCTACACTTACCCTTTGATAAACTTTATTTAATAAGTGTTTGAGCTCCTTGGAAACACTGATAGAATTACTACGAAATACCTTTTCCATCCAATATTTTTGTACATGAAAAATAATTCGTCAGAGCTCGAATAATTTTATACAAAAATTATTACATGAATTTTTTTTAAATTTTTCTCGATTTTTCTCAAACGTCGAGTTGTTCAATTTACTCGCAATGTCCTAGTTAAAAATTTATTTATTTTTTTTTTTCTTTTCTTCGTTGCACAATTTGATGTACAATTAAACTGTGGTAAATTATTTTTAAAAAAAGTTCTCGAACACGCTCGAGACCAATGTTGGGCGTAAAAGCAAAGCTGAATTCCATAATTCGGTTTCCGGACGATGAAACGTGTTCAGATAAATCCGGGTGTATTGTCCTATTTGGAGAATTTCGTCTATTTCTCCGACGAACAGCTGCTTACGTCTCTGTATTTCTATATGATACCGTGCGCGCCCGATCCCGGAATTTTCTTTATACTCGCAATTTTCCTAGCTGAATATGCTTCTCCTGCAACCGTTATAAAACTACCGCACCCTTCTCCGGGCAACTCTTCATCCTCAAAGTCGTTCCTATCGTACGGAGCGCAAAATTAAAAATAAAGCAGCTACAAGTACTTTGTTGAAACGAAACACCTTATTTTTCAAGTAAAGTTCTTGGGTAATATTAAAATTATTTTTAACCGCGAAGGTAACCTTGTTTCATACTCTTCTGATTCTCTTCAACTTTATTGTTTCATTCCATGTACAGAATATTACGTTCAGCCAGTTTGGAGCTTTATGAAACACTGGTAACCTCGAAGAGCCATTATAAGTTTTGCACGGTTATATCGATATTCCATTACTTCTACCGCGAATATATTTTCTTGACTGTTTAAATGTGCAACATTATTTGCCGAGTACAAATAGGTATTCTCATCGTCAAATAAAATTCAACGATCTGCCATGTATGCAACACACACCGTTCTAATTCTGTGCCCCAAATGTTGCGCTAAAAAAACACGCTTGGTTAATGCTTCTATTAATTACAATTTTTGGCGTTCACAATCCTCTTCCTGTCATGTTTTAAAAAAATGTAATAAAGTAGTGAACTTGTTTTTACCATATCATAAAACTTAGAAAGAATTATTGCGTCTTTTGTGGCTCATGGGAAGGAAAAGAATAGAAAGAACGTTTCGACCTGGGCCTACTAGAGGTTTCGTGACTAACAATAAGGCATTCTAGCAGGCCAGTGGCTTAGACGCGTGAATGCTGAAGTTAGGAGAAGGATCGGTACAAGTACGAATCGGTTCTTGAGGACTTGTGTGAAAATCAGTGTTAGTGGAATCTTTCTGATAGCGGAGTGTAGAAGGGTCGCCACGCGTCATTAATCGAAAGTCAGTAGATACATTAGAGGTTTAAAAATAAGCATATTTGAAGATCCTATTAGCGTCGGTTTCGAAGTACGTGAAGTTTGTATGCACCGTAAATGCAAATGATATTATAGCAATATGGAAATTCATTATCATATTCATATAAGAAGAATTTTTTGCACGCATAAAATTTGACCAGATGATGCTAGAGAATAGTGATGCTAGCGTTCCAAATATTATGCTAAAATAATACGATGTAACATAACGAACCAAGAAAGTGTGCAAGAAATTCTACTTCTATCTCACTTAAAGAAACCCTACGTCAAATTTCACGATGCCAATCGCGTTTCGTTTCGTTCCTATGCGACATCGAAGACGGCCGGAAACAATTCCCAGAATTTTCAACCAAATGACAGAATCTAATCTGCGATCGAATCGAACGGATTCGTGCAAATTACAGGCTCCCGTCGGGTTCTCTGATTGCAGGCGGCGTTTAACGCACGAATATCGGTCAGGCGTGTGAGCGGAGTATCGCGAAATCGCATGAAAATACAACGGATGGGCGCGAAACCAGGTGACGAACGGGGTTAGTTAAAACGCGATGGAACCGTTTCGAAACAAGCGCGATTTGATACGATTAATTGAAATCACTGGACGCGAAACGCGATTAACATCGGATGTATTTTTCCTTTGAAGCGGGACGAAATGAAAACTGGCATGTTAATATGGGATCTAAAAAGGAAAACGTAACGTGTAAACCGATCCTCGTTTGCTGAGGTTTTGAAACAGTTTTTTTTTTTCTTCTTTTTAGTTTTACTTTCTAGAATGCACAAAACTTTAAATGTAATTTATAATATAAATACGGTTTTGCGAGAATTGTCAGTACGAGAATGATAATAATTTATTTTATTTTGAGATATTAATATTGTCCGCAAATGTTTCAAAAGATATTGCGTGTTTCGAAAGCTGAAATCGTTAAGAGTATAATAATCAGCATAGAAAAATCTTTTATCGGTATAAAAATATTTATGTATTTTAGTTTGATAAATTAAAAAAAAGAAAAAAAGAAATGGAAACAATGAGAGTAAAGCTGTGCAATATTTTACGAGATACTTTAATGGTATTAGTTTACTTGATCGAATAGTAAATTAGTAGATTGATTGGTTTCTCTGATTTTGTTACTGCGATTTGGTATAAGAAAAGGTTGAACAAAAAGTGGGAAAGATTGAACGCAATTTCAAGGAGTGTTTCTGTAAGTCTTTTACACAAGTTTCGAGACGCTATCTCGTAAGCAGTTCGCTGAAGTTGCTTTGCTTGGAGCTTACTCTTAACCTAACCCTTTTCGGAATGTGCACTCTTGCTTATTTTGTGCAAGCACGCATGCGTTCCCGTGTATGACTAAATAAACTTTGTAATTTAAATTAAACTCAAGACTAAGAACACTTTAAGCTAAATAACATTTTGCATTAACGTCGCCTCTATAAAGTTTCTCAATGACTTTGAATACTCTCTTCGAATCTCTCTATTTTCTTTTAATTGCGCACGAAAATGTTCTAATTACGAATCTTTGACAACCTTTATCAACTCCTTTTACACTTAATAACAATTTAAATAAAAATCAATGAAGCATTGCCACGAGAGACGAAGAACTTCTACTAAAAATTGGACGACGATCAAAATTCAAAGAAATGAAAAGAAAGAACAAAAAGGAACAGATTGATTAATGAATTCAAAGAGAAGACCCGTGATGACTGATTCGAGGGCTCTCAAACCCCGTAGAGAATCTGATACCGCGATGATACTTCATGTAACAGCGCATAAATCAACACGTCTAACCCCGTTCATGATGTATGCAGTACCAGAGAGACTCGCATAAGTTGTTAAACACGTAATAAAATCGTTCTATATGCATCGTGATTATTCAAATTTATTACGTACAAACACCAGAAATTATATATTTTTTTTTTTTGCCTGATATAACAAACGTATAAAATTGTAACGACAAAAAAAGGAACGAAATTTGTTCCGTCCTTCTGAATTCATTTTATTACATTTTATTATACCGAGAAATGGCTGAAGAACTTTATACATTCACCGTGTTCTACATACTGAATAAACCAAGAATCCCATCGGTATCTTAAAATATTTCATGCTACGCTGTACGTCCACTTTTATCACGCGTTCCTGATTCAGAATAAGATTCCTTAATTCGTCCCGAGAATAAAAATATTCGAACGTCGAAACAGCAGTCAGGTCAGCTGTCACAGTTTTTCCAGGCGAGCAACGAGCATCTATTTTTTGATAGGAAGCGGATCCGTGGACCGGAGACCACGCTATTTCTGCAGCGTAATATTTCACTGGGCCAGCGATATTGCATCTCACTTCGGTCACAATAGATCGACGAATGCTGCATCTATGCGTAAGGAATTCAGCTTGGACACGAGAACGTACCCAAGTTCGAGCCACGATGTTCGGGATCAGTGATCACCGGCTATTCAAGTCGATCCTAGACTCTCCAGACTCTCGCAATATCCAATTTCGTTCCCCTTTCTGTCCTCTTCGCCGCTCCGATTTCTTGGATTTTTTTTTCTTTTTTTTTTTTTTCTATCCCCTATTTTCGAGCTCTTTCTTTCTTACCCGGTGGAAACGCAATGAAAATCTAGCATCGGAGTTTTCCCCGCTTCATTGAATTTCATTTTCATAACTTTTACGCAGTCACGTTCGACGACCACGTCCACGTTTGGACGAGGCGAGGCTGAACCGAGCTGACGGTACGACAGCTTGGTGCTTGGCTCTTCAACGACAATAGGTTCGCGAAAGGGGCCGCGTGCGCGTAATAGATTCAACTTCACGTCAATGTGTGAGCCGCGCTTGTCTGTTCGTACATGGATCAACGGATTCTGCCCGATTCCACTCTTTTCATCGTGGCTTCCGTGCAATTCTGTGATTCACAGTTGGTTGCTACTATTCCCTTTTTTATGTTGAGCACACTTCTAGTTGGAAATCTTGATTAAAATTTTGAAAATTTGATGCTATCGCTACAGTCGGAAGCGACGATTGACGTTAAACACTGTATGATTGGTCGCAAGAACTCGTGGATACCGATCAACTGGAGACGAGTTCGATGAGCCTCGAAAATTTGCTTAAATTCCTGAATGATAAACTAAACAAACCTAACGTAAATGCTTATGGAAACTTAATGTGAAAACAACAGCGATTATATGAACCTGTATAAACCCTAATGATACGGTATAATGTGACCAAATAGCAATATAAACTTTAGCCATAATATACTATGGACACAGAATTATACTTACAAGGAATGTTATAATATGACATCAATTTCGAAAAAAAATATTAGACACTTTTTTTTATATCGACAATCGTTCAGTTCGAAATGGTGGTATCAGACCTTATAGCGGGGGTGACACAGGGGGTGAGAAACTTATTTGACAGTATATCTCGAAAACTATTCGACACAGAAAGGGAGTTTAAATGTACGGTTTGTCTATTTTTTAATGCCGAATCCAACTGTGTGAAAAGTTTTTCAAAAAATTAATTCGTGTACATACCTTTCACCCTATTTTGATGACTGATATCATCCCTTGAAAGTGAACGATGGTAGATATAAAAAAATACCTCTAATATTTTTTCGATTTCTATATCGTACAAAAATGTCGTAATATTCCTTGTTAGAAATTTAACAACCAGCCGGAAGAGTCGCTAATGACCATGTAGTCAATGCTACAATAAACTTGAGGGAAGAAAGGAGACGTCATCGTTAGCAGAAATTAGGATTAACAGAACCTGAAGAGGACATCACAGAACCTTCGAAGTCCTGGGTACAATTTTCATGACTCCGAGTACCCTTGAGACCTCTAAGATCCACTAAACCTCAGAGACTTTCGAGACCACGGAATTCCTAAGAATACTTCGAATACTTTTGGGATCCTTCGAACCTCGGTGGACCCCGAATAGTCCCTAGATCCTTAAAATCTCTAAAGACCGTGAATATCTAACAAGATCCTCGAAGCTTCTGGCAAACCTAGATACTCGGAAAATATATAGAATTACCGCAGAAGATGAATACCCTCGATAACCTTAGAAATTCCATGGACCCTGAATACCTTCGACTTCCTCCGCTTATAATTTTTATGACAACGAAATATCACAGCTTCAGGTTTTCAACTACAATTGGTTTTTTTTTTTCTTTCTTTCTCAATTTTCTGTCTAATTGAAAATCAGCCAGGTGATTCGTGTACTTTTCACGAATCAAATATTCATTGGTTTATTTTGCAGCAAATAGGTATTTCATAATATGTAATTGATAACAAATTGTGCAAGAGGAATTAACCTTAATTGATTTGGGATTAATTAATTGAAATGTAGGTTGTACACGTTACGTGATTAAACTTGCATGAATCTGTTTATGTAAGGTTTCGCGCAGTTCCAGACAAATGTAATTTGAATTCATCTCCAGATTTGTAAGATCAACTATGGTTTCATTATTTTACTCAAAGTTAATACGAGTATTTTATTACGTTCAAATAGATTTATATTGGTTGTTGTTCGAATCTTTCTATTTTGCATGGTTCTTCTTTTGTTTAAAAGATTGTTTATTTAACAGATACAGATTTAAATACACCGAGAGTGATTTATAAAGAATTATTACAAAAAGCGTTAAATTGTATATTAATTTATCAGATTATTATCCAAAGATTCGAAAACAATTGTTTGCTCGTCGAAACGTAAGTTTACCATTTCTTATTAAACCCAACGTTCAGAATTACTGTTATCTCGGTTTTGCTGTATTAATAGGTAATTTAAGAGAAATTACGACGAAAAGATGGAAATTTTGGCGAATGAAGGCACAACTTACTACATTATTCTGATCAATCCATAATAGGATGCTTGTTCGATTGTGTGAATATAATTATTCTCCCATCTCGAATACCTGAATTTCTGATTGTACGTCCAGATAATCGAGAGTCGGAAAATCAATGCCCATATAATTGGGAATTTGCACAATCAGCACCCGAATCATCATTCCCAGAGTATTACGGTTCAATTCCACACGGAAGAATTTTTTATTCCGTATAACCAGTGTCCACCTGTATTCTGTTCCTCAGTTTCATTTCAATTCATAAGATATTTATTTACGAAACAGCTTACTTAAAAACCACTTACTACCACTTATAATATCAATATCAATATTAATATTAATATTTATAACGAACTACCAGATTATTAAAAAACAGCAGGAAAACGGAATATTTCATAGCCTGTACGAGATCTAGTCATCAATCACCCGCAAGTCCATCTCACCAAGAATTACCCTACATATTTTCTAAATTCTTTATCAATATTTCGTTCCTCGCAGTTTTATTGCATAAATTTTACACGCGTTTTAAACCCCGAGCATAAATCGAACGCCAACTTTTAATAAACGATACCCTCCCCCCCCCCCCTCCAGCTCTTAACATTAAAATTCACCTAATACTAGAGAATCATCGAAGAGAATAATGGAATGTCACGAGAGAAATATTCCCTTACCCGTATCTATGAAACACCTCGCAAACAGGCAATAAATAACTCTTTGAGACTAGCTGTATTCACGCGACCCAGGCTTGCTAATCAGTTGTTCATTGAATCGACGATACTTGATCGATCCTCTCCGGCAAGTAACAATGGCTCTTTGAAGGGATTCTGCATACGTGATGGATGCTCTTCCGAGGCTAGTGTGTACGCAACGCTTGCCTCGCTGTTATCAGACACATCGATTCTCTTCATTCAATTCATTGATGCTCTCAGTTGAAACGAGGCCGTTTCACATTTATATACACACCGCAAAGTCCTTTCTCTTTCTTTCGTTCCGTGCGTCTTTTTCTTACTCCTCTTTGGCACCGGTTTGCCTTCTTCAACTCCAGACGCTTCGGTAACCACGATTTCCTTCCCTCTTTCCTGCTGCTCTGATCACCGATACCCCATTAAACTTCCAAGAGCGTCTCTCTTCCAAGGATTTGCGCGCCATTGATTTCTTCTACAACCGTTGTAAACGTCTTGCGTGCAACAGACGACTGTTTTCTGTGACTTCTGGTTGAGGATCTTGATTTGTGTCTGGAACCGTCGTAGGGGAAGTTTTGTGTGAATATAGCGAGGGTTTATCGAGTAATAAAATAACCTCGGTGTAAATGATCAACGAATTTTGTACGCTGTTATTTATGCTTCGGAAAATATTGTCGTAATATGTATATCAAGGATTGTAAATTTGAAGGAAAATATCAAGCTTTGCAGGAAGATCGAATACTCTATAACCAAAGAAATTCATTTGGAAATTTTTAAATGTAAGCAGTAGTGAAAAGTTGTATATTTTGTGAAGGCCGTGCGTAGAGAATCGGCCAAGTGCGTCCGCTTAGGACGACACTACCCTTTTCTTTTTCTAGGACACCTTCTAAGAAAAGCCCAGGGTTAAAAACAGTCTGAGCAGGCACGTCGACCAGAGCAGGTCGAGTAAAATATATTATTTACCGATAGCTTGTTTCTAATTTCTTCTCGCCTCGCCCGTCAGCCTTCCTTACACAAACAATCCAATTCTCTCGAAATATATACTCGAAACGAAACGTTGGAACGCGCTTAACGATACGTTGAAGACGATTTCCCGATATGTCGTCAATAAAGCGTTTCATCGGGTTAAACCGAATTTATCTGAACCGTTTTGGCGTTAAACTGGATGAAGCACCGTCGTTTCTGGTATCCTATAAACCAGGCCGAAACAAGATAATCCTAACGCAAACTGCGTTACCGTAAAATATCAAATAAAACAGTGACTGGCAGCGACAGAATTAAGTGACACGATGAAACGAGCGAGGCAAGGAAAACAGGCAAACAGAGAAACTGGGAGAGAGGGTTGAAGGATGCGTTGCTCGATAAGCGAAAATGAGCGACATTCAATTACGGAAATTGCGAAACAACGAGAAATACGGATGCTTCGCGTTTGCGATAGGTGGATTATAGCTTCTCGAGAATACTATAGGAATCGAAGAATTCGAGATGCTGAGGCAGCCATTTTATCGCTCAAACGGTGTTTCAGTGTAAATCGTTACGAATCATGAAAGATAGACAAGAATAATTGCACGAATCGAGTGTTAGGTAATAACTTTCGGTTCTTGAAAAGAGCGAAGTGCAGGTGCATTTAAACTTTGATGAAATTTGCGTTTACTCTGGGACAGACATAGGTTGTTGAAAATTTTTTCTACTTACGTCGTTCAAAATTTTTCTCAGAGATGATTCTGTTTTATTGACTGACAGTTTTATTGCTTCGGAGAAAATGACTAGTTTTTTACTATAAATTAATCTATAATTAGCAATAAATTAAACTTACGAAATGCAGGATATTTTCTGGAACAACCTAATAATAATGATGATGATGATGATAATAACACCTAATCTTCAGCATACTTAAAACACTTGATAATTAAATTAATTAAAAGAAGTTACTCCTGCTTTCTATCATTTTTTTAAAATCACACGGAATTTCTGTTTCCATCACCTCTTCTCTTCGAATTTTTCGTGTGTACTCATAAATATTGACGGATACAAACATCTCATCGCGCACACATATGTACCGTCTATGAATAGTCCGATAGTCGCGGACGATAATCACAGTAATGGGATTGCCAGCGACGTTGCTGTGGCCGAAAGGTCGACGCAGCGAAAATTTATTATGCACACGAACCGACGTACGTGCGGACCGGAACGCGTATGTATACGTCAGTCGCCGGCGACGCCCGACTCAATTAATGCCACGCTAATTGGTGCCGCGGTCATTGCAGTCCACCTGGTAATTTCATTTTCTCCACGTTCTGCTCCGAATCATTTTTCTGAGACCACCTCACGAACCTACATAGGCGTACACTGCCGACCAAAAATTGGAGTCACTTTTCGATTTGTACTTACGCTCCCGTCCATAAGTCACTGGACACTTGTACGTTTTGAGCAGAACGTTTTGTCGCGATAGAATTTTAGTAAGATCTCGAGAAGATAGTATTGTAGGAATGTTGGGTTGGCACAGGTAAAATATTCAAGTTGAACTGTGGTTGTAAAATATAACAATGTCTTCAATACTAATTCTGTATTCTTTAAGTCTATATGTCTCATGCTCAGAGGACCTTTATGAAAATTTGAAGTATTGTTTTGAAAAAAAAAAAAAAAAAA
>SMSQ01011911.1:0-11863 GCA_019453375.1 Ctenoplectra terminalis | reverse complement strand
AAAAAGTATATGATGAGTAGAAGATAAAGCGAGCAATAAAAAACATTTTAATCCTTAAATGGCCGAAGAAAACTTTTCCTGATCATCGAAAATTAAACTCGCGCGGTGGTTCTACTACAGTAATATGAAAATATTATCACAGCTACTGAAAATTAATATCCGCGTTCCAATTATATTTCACGACGAAATTTAGGTGTAACCGAGATCGTCGTACGTTTCATTCCTCCATTCGTTAACATTCTCTCTTCTTAATACGAACAGATCTATTTAATCTCACAATTTCGCAGAAGTTACAGAAAACATGTTATTACACGGTGAATCAATTCCTCTATAAGGAAATTACAAACCAGCCATTTCGACCACTTCGGTGTCACTGTTGGTGTTAAAAATTGGTGATCGCCAGCACACACGCAGCACGTGGTGAAGAAACGAAATCTGTATCGCGCGATAGTTGAATATGCTCAAAGGCGTTTCACGACTGCGTAAATCCTTCCAGCTCGTTATGCACGCTTCCTCGGGAAGTCGAACCGAGGTTTGCTCTAGTTGTCCGTATCCACGCAGGGTTACGTGCGCTTGGACTTAATCGGGAGAGTCAGAGGCTGGCACGCAGCCAAATCGCGTCGACGTTGCCTTCTTCCATCGTGGCGATATTTCAATTCCCGGCATACTTAGCTCGTGGAACGGAGGCAACGAAAGAAGAGAGGCAGGAAGAGCGCGTAGATGCGCCGCTGATTCCTGGTTCTGGACCACGGTGGTCTTGTATCTTGGACTTCTCTCCAGACACTCGCGGAATCCGCTAGTGGAAAAAGGAGAATAGAAGCTTTTGGGAACAACGAGAGTTTTGGTAGAGTGAGGACTTTGGCAACGGCCAAACTTGCCATTGAAGTTTCCAAGAGCCAGAAACTATTCTTATTTATCTCCTTATTCGCTTTTACATTGATTGTACTTGGTATTATTGTTCGTATCGATTTGGAGGATGTTCGTTTCAGAGTGATTAATAAAGATATTGGTACAGTTGTGTAGTCGATAGAATCGCGGAGTCGGTTACATTTTCGATGGCGATACTTTCGCTCCGATAAGATCCGATGCAGACGATCGGCAAAAAGTCCATCGCTTCTGGACACGAAGAAAAAAAAAGCGAAGAAAAAAATGATCTATTTTTACATAGTTTGAAAGGCCTTTTTCCGTTGATTAACATTCCATATTTTCACTCGCTCATGATTGCGAAATTCGTTTCTTCTGGATAAATTAAAAGTTTCGAAATGCTCAATATTATCCGAGGCGTCCTAATAAAAGAGAGTAAACAGCAATTTTCATCGCGAATACAGCTACGGACTACGTTAAAACGATTTCTTTTCCGTACCCTGTTGAGAAGTACTCTTGATGAAATCCAGTTGTTAATTCCAGAAGTTCAAAAACACTTCTCCGCTCCTGGGAACTCAAATACGGTATCAGAGAATGGAAAGTTCTGCAAGTCGCTCGCTGTTCGAAAAACACTCTGATGACACAAAAATACAGTTTCTTGAAGAACAATATTGTAGAAGTTTGTGGAATTGCTATAAATACACTTGAACTTGCCGAGTTCTTAAAGATCGAACTTGAAGCCTTGGGAACTCTTAAAAGCTCTCGACGTAAGAACCTGCACACGAGAGACCACTCGTTCTTTTAACTCGATTGGAATTACATTACGTACGCTATCGATGTTTTCACGATATTTTAGCACGTATAATGTTCAACAATTATGTTCAACACTCTTTTAATTAATTTAATTTTTAGATTTTCTTTTAAATAAATATCGAATGCTTAATATTTAAATTCCTTTAAAAGAAAAAGTTTAATACTTAATATTTAAATTCCTTTTCGAAAAAATGTCGAATGTTTAATACATAGATCCCTTTTCTGAAATATTTTCAATTAAATCTAGTAGCTGTTTCTTCACCACGCTCAAAAAAATCTTCAACGTAAAGAAAACAATTCCTCTTCCACCTTACACTCTACCTCTTCAAAAACCTCGAAAAATCTTCAATGGAAAAAATAAAAGGAACCAACCGAAACGAAGAATAACCACATTACCTCTGTTCGTCCCCCGCCTCAAAAACGAAACCGTAAAGCGGCGTCAAAGAGCACGCTACGCAGAGCAGGCGTGGCTCCAGGGTCCTGGTCCGAACTCACGATAAATTATCGCGTAAATTGCTCGCAATTTGCGTAGTACGTTGCGCTCGGCCCGATACATAATTTCAAGTTCTGCACACTGTTGAAGCTTCCCGCGCAAATGCGACGCGGTCAGCACGGGCTGAGGAGCGTAATTTGCGTTTTACCTAAATACGCTGGCGAAAACGAGCGAATTCGACGTCGTCCACCGTCAGGAATATCTTCGCCGCTCACGTAGAAACGCAGATAGGCCATTAACGATAAACTGGCCCTCGTCGTGGACGCAAATTGCTGGCCAGATGATTACAGACCAAGTTGGCGTCCTGAACCACCTTCGACCACTCTCGAATCGCCTCGAATCGCCTCGAATCGCCTCGAATCGCCTCCACGAGACCTGGTTCGAGAGGCCGACGATGTCGAAGACGTGCTTCTAGAGCAAACGACGTGAGCCACGTTGCGACAGCTTGCGTGGAAATCAATGGTAATTAGCAGCTTTTCAAGCACCGCTATGGACACATGGATGGTCGAATTGGGGTTGAACTGCAACCTGGTTGAGTGGTCCCATACGGAATCGGGTATGATGAGTCGGTTGGTTCAAAGATTAATTGCTGAATGATTTGTGGGTGTAGTGGACAGCGACATGAGCGAAAAGGAGCATTGGAGGGTGTCACTCGTCGGAAGAAAAATCGAGAAGCGAAATTCGACGCCAAGTTTGAAGAAATGGAGGATCAATATATATATAAGGATTTTCGAAAGAAAGACTCTCGATTAGACTCGACGTTGTTCGCACTCGTTTCGACTCCGGTTTACTTTTATCTTGACATTTGGCAGAGTTCGTTGATTCATTTTAAGTTCGTTATTCGACAATTTAACATTCTCATTTTGTAGCGTTAGTTCACTAATCGTTCGTAGTTTGCGTTAAGTTGGTTAATAATCCGTAAGATTAAACTGAATAGGAACGAATTCGATTTTATTGTGAAAAGTTAGTTTATTCAGTTATTTTCCGAATTTCTGTGCACGTCTCGTACGAAACGCGGGAAATTACTTGACTTTAACTTTTGAAGACGAATGCCAGTTCGCCTCGAATCGACGCGCATAAACTAGGAAGACGTGGAAATAGTATCATTCTTCGAAATAAGACCGTACATGCTTCAGCTTTATTAAGCCACGCGAGAGAAAGAGACATTTAATCATGCTTGAATGTAATCAATTTCGTTCGAAGCGAGCACCAAAATTGATTGGATCGAAAGTCTCTAGCGATGAAATAAAAGCATTCAACAGAATTGGAGTTCGTTTATATTTCGCTGAAAAATTGGTACACAGTAATTACTAGAACAAACTGATTTTTTCCATCATCATAATTAACTCTTATATACCGCTGATTGTTAAGGCGAAAATGTCAAAATTTTTATAACAAATGCTGGCTCGATTAATTATTCCTTACAAATACACCTTGCAGATATTTATTAATACCAACAGATTCAAGATATTCCTTAACGAAGTCATTGATTAAAAAAAAAGAAAAAAAAAAGATGAGAAATTTAAAAGAAGGAAAAGTTGTATCTTCCTTTGGCATATTTTACCAATAATGAAACTTCATTGATCGATATGATGCACCAAACACGATCTAAAAAAGTCCACGAACAAAAATTGAACCAACTCAAAAAATATGTGAAGCATCAAATAAAGTTTCTATCCTCGTAACCCAGATTCATTCTAGATTCATCTCACACCGCACGAATTTGCGACACGTAATTAAGAAACAGTCCGTACAAACGTTCGTCTTTTCTGAAATGATACCCAGCACACTTTCATCCAGCGCAACAGTCGATCGTTAACAAGGTTCCGCGTCTCGGTTTCCAGCTCAGAGAAACGAAGCCAGAGAAACGTACGCGTTGAGCATGATTCTTCGAGCTCGAATTCTCTGCGGTGTGCTCGAGTTCTCAAGTTGACGTCCGCAAATGGAGGAACAGACTCGAAAGAAGATAAACGCGCGAAGGTGAGCCGCAAAGGGAAACGCGAGCACGGACAACCCTCCTAACGTTGTTCCACGACAAAGGAGCCAACGTGTCAGTTGACGCCGTCGAAACGACGGCTAAGATTTCGATGAAAATCCGAACGGCAGCCATTTCCGTTCGCGTCGATGCGATTTATCTAAGTCGTTCGCATAAATGTTTATGCACGGCGAGGTGCAAGCAATCGTTCGAATGGCGCGTCGCAGACGAATGCGTCGGACAATCGAAAGACATTTGGTCGAAATTTACGAGCGATGGAAGATGAAACATAAAATCGAATTAGGTGTTACGAATAACTGGGAGAACGGATGACGCTACTTTTCCATGGTACTCGAATGTATCTGGATTCTGGGATTGTGTGACGTGTAAGAGGTGAATGAGAAAAAGGTGAAATCGAAACCGTATTCTGGTTATGAAATTTCGTAGAAATTATTTCTTCGTTGGAAACAAAATTTTTATACGCGTGGTAATTGAACTTGTTTTGAACCAATTTAAAATATTGTTTGATAAAGGTAACTTCTCTGCTTTTTTTAATAGATAAAAGTATTTAACGCTCTTTTAGTTTGAGTATATTGGTTATTGTGGGTGATGAATATAAGTAGAAAAATAAATCCAAAGAAATGTTTATTCGAGAATTTTTATTCTCTATGATTCAAGCAATTTGTGAATTATAATATGAAAAGTAAAATTTAGTAAGAATCTTCTGTTTATTATTATTATTTTTTTTTTTTTTTTGCTTTCAGAACGTTCATTTATAAGTAATAAGAAATTAATTTATATGCATAGCGCTGTTGTTTTTTTCGACAGGGAAATAACTTTCAAACCGACAATTTCAAATTCAGATCTATTCACCACTAACGTGATGTGAATAGTGGATGCCAAAAACGGCGCTGATTGGATCATCGTTGGCATATAGACCGGCGTATATTTCAAAAATACAATAGAGAAGAGAATGTTAAAAAGTGGCGCGTTTATCAATAACTTGTTATATCTAGCGCTATCTGTCAGTTTCATTTATCTTTGTTAAGAGTATTGTTCTCTGGTTTTTATGTATTAGAAGTATATGTTGTGAAATATATTCAAAATATAATTTTGAAATTTTTCTAACACTGTTAACGTACTAGATATTTTAAAACTAATTGTAATTAACGTAGAATTCATCGCCGTCAGGGTTACATCGAACGAAATGTTGTTCCCTCTGTAATATAATGCAAATCTTGATTGAGTTATTAATTAGGTCATATTGGAATTTATATTGCGATTCACAAGTATTACTTTTCCATTCTACTTTCAATCCCAAGTTACATTCTTACCCAACGCAAATTATTTCCCGACAGTTACCTACCAAGGATGTGTCATTGTTTATTTAACATAAAAGACAATAAAAGATGATTTCTGTCGACGCATGTTCGAGACACGCATAGATAAGACGTGAGTTTTAATTCTTTGAGAACAAAATTAGGCGTGCGAAGCACTGAAAAACTGATCGACGACAAAATGGCTGACAGAAACGTCACTGTCACGTCATATTGCGCGCCGAAATTAAATTCTCAATTTTCGAACATCCAAACAGAACGTCGTGGCGCAATTTTGTAGCAAATGGAAACGAAATGAGATCGGAAGGTAGAAAGAAACGCGGATCCAAGAATTTCACGTCATCTGCGGAGCGGTAACTATCCTTGGACGTTAGCCAAGCTTGTGTCACAGGCAAGAGACAAAATTGCAAAATCCACATTATTTTTGCATATAGATGTCCAGCGTCGAAAAAACTTTATCTGAATAATTTCAAACGGCATCATAACTTCAATTTTTTTTCGCGCTATAATCTTCCTTTCCTTGGGTACCTATATAGGCGCATGGCTGTGATAAAAACTGATCTTGGCACAGAAGCTACTGCTCGTAATTGTTTTAAAACTCACCACCATCGCGAATTTTAAGATTCTCATTGAATCTTACAAAATGAAGCAGTCACAATTGTGGGAATGAATGATGAGCTTGCAGTGACTGTTTAGTCTGGAGCGACAGATGCGTGAGGGAAGAGTATTTGAAACCGAGCGATAGAGGTGCGATAGAAGAGTGTTTGAAACAGCACGATAGATGTGAGAATGAAGAGTATTTGGGAATAGTACGATAGAATTGCGAACGAGATCGCCGTGTGATCGCCTAAACAGAGTGAGAGAGATTAATGGATGAAAAGAGAAAGAATATTAAAATATGTGGTTAGAGAAAAAAATGTGCGTGCTGGACAGTTGAGTATCGAGAGTCTGAGAGTGAGTCGAAANTTTGAAACAGCACGATAGATGTGAGAATGAAGAGTATTTGGGAATAGTACGATAGAATTGCGAACGAGATCGCCGTGTGATCGCCTAAACAGAGTGAGAGAGATTAATGGATGAAAAGAGAAAGAATATTAAAATATGTGGTTAGAGAAAAANTGATAGAATTGCGAACGAGATCACCGTGTGACCGAAGATTATCGGAGAATGTCTAAACCGAGTAAAAGAAATTAAGGGATGAAAGGAGAGAGAGGATATTAGAATAAATGGTTAGGAAAAATGCAGTTATTGGACAGTTGAGTATCGAGAGTCTCAGAATGAGTCGAACGAGAATTTAGAGAGTGCGAGAACTGAACGTGAAACGTATAGAATTAGAGCATAGAATTAGTATTAAAGACATTATTTACATAATATTTTACAAAATGAGTCAAAAGTATTTTATCTGTTCCAAATCCAATATTCCTACGGAATTAAATTCTAAAAAAAAAAAAAACTTCGAAGAGCGAAGAATTTTATCGTCGTTCTAACACCTCGCGATTATCCGGTATTACCGTTGGAGAACCCGAAGCGTGTCTTCCTACCCTAACGTCGTCAGCTTTGAGCCCTCGCGATATATCGCAGTGGGACGTAATCAACGGCGGGCTTTGACATAGTTTCCTGCGCCTAACGATTCCGAATTCCGTATGTCGTAAGCAACGATCGACGACTAAGTTCACTGTGGAATCGTTCGACATAAATTATGGAAGTTTCCGCGAACTCGTGGCTGCTGACAGAACGTTACGCGAAGGCAACGTCGATGTTTCGTCGCGCCGTGTATCCTTGTCGAGAGGTGATCTTTCGGCCATTGTTCAAAGTAACGTTCGAGTGAGTTACAGCTTTGCTCCAGGTGCGCTGGTTCTTGCGCTCGTTATAAACAGAAATTAATTACGTATAATTGTTTGATACCAGTTTGGCAAACAACGTACGGTTTTAGTCGTAACTTTCTGTTGAGTTATGGACCGCCTGTTTTTCTGGCTGCTCGATGCGTTTAACTACTGTAGCGTTACGGTGCAAACCGCACACGTCTTACATGTAGCCTAACATCGAGTTTGATTACTTTTAATTGAAATAGTTCAAGGTGTTTGACACTGTTCCAAGTGAAATCTGTCGAGAATGAGATAAGGAACAACTGATGTACTTGATTGGCCGATCAGTTCGTGCGATTTCTAACGATAATTGTCTTTCAACGCTTCGAAATGCAACTAAATTCAGTTGAAATCTTACAAACAAAAAATGATTTTGTTTATCTCTTTCGCGTCATTTTTTTTTTTAAATTAAACATATTGAAAAACTTCCTCGCAGTTAAATATGATTCTCTCTCTCTCTATTTCTCCCTCGCTCTCTCTCTCTCTCTCTCTCTACACACTTCCACGGCATTTATTATTTTAACTCTTACACTGCTACAAGAAAAATACAAAAAATGAAAAAATTCCAATGGAGAGACTCGAAGGCATCGATCATAGTTTGACGAAGGCATCGATCGTAGCTTCGTCTTAAAAGGAAGGGAGTACAGAGACACAGGCAAATGCAAGAGGAAGGATGAAATAGGGAGAAATAAGGAAGAAAGACATCAGCGATAGAATCAGGTTCGTCAAATCCAGTCAGGAATCCCGTTGTAAAGTTCGTTACTTCCGTTGGAAATGACACTTCCGCTAAGACGTTTCTTTCTCGTCGACAGGCAGCGGCAACGTGGATGTGTTTCAATGGATCCTTTCACCGAAAGAAGCTCCTCTGTCTTTCAGTTATCCCTGTTTTATCTTTTAAGCTTTATTCGATTGTCTGTAAAGAAAGATCGAAGACAAGAATCGTCGCAAAGGTGGAAAGAGAAAGAGAGAACACAGGGATCCGAAAGGTGTAGATAAAGGAATGCGAGGACCGCCATTATTTTTCGCGAACGAGACTAAAGGAAGTGGATGCGGTCCAATTTGTGTCACTGTGTGCACTGCTTCCTATTGGTGGACCTGGCTGGATATTTACCGTGTCGTTCGGACTTCGTGCGAAACGGTTTCGTTTGGCTCTCTTTTCCCCATTTCTCGGGTGTCGGACGTTTCCTTCGAAAGATCCGCTCTCCTCTGTTTCTCTCCGTCCACATCCGGGTCAGTTCTTTTTAAGTTCCTTGCCTAGACATTGAAACCCAGCGTTTCTTTCATTGTGACTCCAAGTCTTGGTTTGAGAGACGCTTCTGTAGGAATGTTCGGTGGAAAGAGATTTTTGTGGTGCCCATTAAATTCGTACGAATTTTTAGATTGATTACCTGTCGTGGAAAAACTGTGAGAAGATAAATGTCACAACTAATTAGCATTTACATTCTGGTAATCGTTACGGATGAACTGTTATTCAAATTTCAGTGTCCAAATGAACGAAATTGATTAACGAAGATACATTTAATATTAAAAATTATCTCGGAAACTAATCACGACAGATATAGAAAATTAATCAACAAGAAATTATTTCATTTCTGTTGTGTTCTCTAATTTTCATCTTTAATATTTCGTTTACAAAAACCTAGAAATAGTATCCTTTTATACTAAAAACAAACACTGAAAGGAAACACTCTCAACCTTTAAGGAAAAGAAAAAGATCGGAATTTGAACAGAAATTTGCAATTCATTTTTATACCAACTTGCATCTTCAAAATCCTCGATATCGGCAAACATAAGCTTCACGCAAGAACTCAAATGCCTCGACGTCCCACTTGGATATCGAGTCGAGAAATTTCCCTTTTCATTCCCTTGTTTCCCTCTTTTCCCCTTTTTCCGTCGTCTGTGCGTGTACAGCTAGCGTTCAGCGACAGAAAGCAAAAAAAAGCAAAAAAAGAAGAAAAAAAAAACGAAGGCGGCGTTGAGACGATAGCAGGTGAGGATCGTCGACTTTCAACTTCGTTTAGCCTCCTTTCCTCTTCTGGGAAAGAGACGCTCGTTCGTAGTCAGATAGTGCTTTCAACTTCCGCGTCGTATCTTTCACGACTGTAAAACTACGCGAGGAATGAAAAGACGGACAAAACGAAGTAAGGAACGAGCAAAGCTAGGATCACGAGACAATCGTGTGCACGATACGTTGCAAATGCGTACGGTCCGGCATGTTTTCTCTGTAACGGCCTCTATTTCGTCGTTTGTTTCGTCTGCGCGCAAATTGCGCCCGTTTCGGCTCGTAAGTCTGACAGTGAGTTCTAGTAGACCGTAACTGACTCGTAACGAATGTTATTCCGAGCAACGCGTTCATCCGGAGAGAGGCTGAATTATTTTCGAGACCGAAACGTACATTCGCTGCCGGATGCCGCATTATCGGCCTGGATTTGAATTTAAGATGCGCGATTTAAAGACGCGCGACCGCGTTGCGTATGCTTTGACCCAGTTTTAACGGATGAGGAAGTGGAAAGAGCAGCTGTGCATCAATTTGACGGTACACTTCTTCGATGAGGCGGAAGTAAAATTTATAAGGAAAGAGGTAATGTAGTCAGAGGCTTAAAGAAATGGAATTTTTATAAATAAGTAATAGAGGTGTGGTATTCAACGTGGAAAAAATAATGGTAAAAAATCGCGTTAGAAGTCACCTTTTGTGGATAAATATTCATTTAAATATCAACATTGCAAATGGACGGTCTCATCCGCGTGTTCGGGTCAGAGCGTCCAGCCAAAACAAGTATCAAAAAATTTTTCCTATACAAAATATAGTACAGGAGAAAATTAATTGATACGTTGCTTCTTTTTTTATTTTCCACATAAATCACAACTGTTTTTATGCTTAGAAAATTCATCGCGAAACAACGTCCACACCTTACATGTTTAACCCAGTCCTCGTTCGCGGAGGTTTCGAAATAATTATTTTTAATTTTACTTTTTAGTATGCAAAAACTTTAAATGTGACTTAATTGCCCAAAACAGCAGAGTTATTTCACGAGCAAAACGCACGTACCTGTGCGATTCCGCGATGAATAATGCGCATCGTTGCTCGCATATTCATGTCTGACTGCAAAGTGACTGATTCTACTTATCCTGACAATTTCATGCTCGCTTAAAATATTGAAAATATTCATCCAGAAATACATTATACGGAACAGAATCGTTTCACGACTAAACAAATTAAACCATAAAATTCTTTACAAATATTAATTTACACATATTAATAATAATTTCATAAAAAATACCAATTGCACCCAGTATAACATAACATAATATTTTGATACAGAAATTAAAATCGTATCGAAATTAATATTGAAACAAATTATTCTATGCGATGTGCTTCTGTAATGGTAACATGTATTAAATAAGAAGGTATTAATTTGTTTGATTGAATTTCGTAAAATAAAAAGGTATAAATTCGACAAATATTTGTAACGAATGCAAATAGATCGAAACTAAATAGAGAGCTTTGATTTCTGACAGCAAAGGTATTAAAAGGCCATTAGACTCTCGATATTCCGAATTCGTCATTAAAAACTATTCCAGAACGATTGAAGATTCCTCGACGACACGCAAAGCGCTCTTACGAACGCAACCAATGCCTCGACTGAACCAAGTTCATTAAACCTCCTTAAACCGTCATCAAGGAGCACTGTCGGTGTGGAGCTTCGCGCATTGGAATCGATTAAGAGACTTCGTGCCTTAAATTTTTCTACGAGGACGATTTACATAAAAGTAAGGAAAGACAAAATNTACATAATATTTTACAAAATGAGTCAAAAGTATTTTATCTGTTCCAAATCCAATATTCCTACGGAATTAATTTCTANGAGAGAGGAAAGTTAGTTTTGTGCGTTCCGTTTTGAAAAGTTTGAAGGAAGCATTTCTAGGAAGAATTTGTTACAGTTGGTCTTCATGTTCATTTATGATGAGACACTTGCAACAGAAGCCTTTGATGTCTCTCGTTCTAAATGTGCTGTCAAAAATTCATTAATAATTTATGAGAACGGTACGCTTCTGCTTTATTGCAAATTTATTAAAGAGATTTATAACGGAAAAAATTTAGAATGAGACAGTCACGAGATAATGATAAGCTTTTTCTTTTTCTTTACTTAAGGATTACTATATTTTTCTGTATATTGGTCACGGTGGATGGGTAAACTCGAGTATACTCCGAATTCTTGTACAGTTATCTATACACGTATGTTGTAAACATATCAATTGGTGCAATTCGATATTCAAATTCACAAAATTACGCGAAAGATAAGATTGCGGAATCTCTTTACTAGGCAATTCTATAACCATAAGAACTATCTTATCATGTTCTTATTCCAACAGAATTCTTTGTGACTTAACTAGAGTAGACCGAGGGGAATCGGATCATTTTTTGTTTGATAGTGAAAAAATAATAGTCGAAATTTAGGAAGTTCACTTTTTGTTATAAATTATAGTATTTAGAAACTTCACCTTTTATTATAAA
>SMSQ01011900.1:0-32723 GCA_019453375.1 Ctenoplectra terminalis | reverse complement strand
CGATCATAGATGACGTCACCATAACTGGAAATACCATATTTTTACAAACATTTTCTATGCAACATAATATTTTTTGACAAAAATTCGTCAATGTAAACTTTTAAACGGATCTCATAAATATATGTTCTAAATTTTCGAAAAATCCTATAAAGTAAAAAAAAGTTGATACTTGTTAAGTGCGAATACATTTTATTTGAGTTTTTATCGACTTGGTTTATGATCTCTCTTATATTTTCTTAACATAGGGATTCATGCACCGTATGGTTTTTAACATGTTTCATAAAAAATATTCTAAAATCTAGCACTTCTTCGTGCTATAATCAGTCTTAGGCTCGATACAAACGAATGACTACTGTCCTTACGATCTCGCTTCTTCGTTTTCGCAATTCAAAACAATGAAGGCAGAAAAAAGGTTCAAGTAAAAATGTTCGTGTTAATAGATTGAAGGAAAATGGTGTTGGTGATAAGATGAATTCCGCCCTTAATGTATATACTTATCTTCGTAACCGGGTACAGACCGGATACACTCAAAAACGTTTGCGCGTTATCGTCACAACAAACTCAGACAAAATCATTGCGAGGATTTTTCTTTCATTTTTTTTTCCTTAAATGCCTTCATACGATTCCCGGATATGCTGCTACTAATCTTCCTATTATCTATGCACATTCTTTTATCGAGCATGACTTTCTAGCAACTATTCGTTTTAAAAAAAGTAATCAAACTCTCCTTTTTATTTAACGGCAATTCTGAAACTTTTCTGTTCGTTTATTAAGAAATCCAGTGATTTTAACGAATAGCTTGTCTGTTTAATATTCTCCACGCATTTTTTATAATCCTCGCCAATACACAATAAATCATCTAAATATATTACCGACATAAATTCTATAGATCTTAAGACGTTAAGTAACGGCTTTAAAAGTTTCGTAAAAATAAATGTACTGAGACTGAAACTGAAGGATATTTTTTTGTAAATTGAAAATGTTCATTGTACTGACATAGGAAAAATTTTCTAAAATCTGTTTTATATATTGAGAGGACTTGAACAGTGTATACCTAGTAACATTTTTGGGTTTCTCTGTTTAATTTTGAGTAGATATTGGTCTATGGTGTAGTTGCCTAGTTGAGTTATTGATGGATTGGTATGCTTCAGAGTGCAATGTGCTTGTAATCTGCTTGTCATGTATTGTTCGTTGATAAGTATGTTAGTATCTAACAATAAGTGAAGATGTCGAATAGAGAAATATTTAGGTTTATTTAAGATGGTTTCTAGGTATTTGTTCTGTACTCTTTAGATTTTTAAAATATGCGAGGGAGCTGCTGTTAATCAGATTTGAGCTGTACAGAGGAGTGTAGATCTTGCACAGGATTGATAAAGATGTAGTTTGGTATTTCTTTTTAGTGGACTGCTCTCGATAATTAATGCAAGTAGAGTTTTGTACATGTCAATGTGGAATCGGGGCCGCTAATGTCCATCAACAGGAGGAATAATAATCAGGAATTAGTGGGAGCACAGTGAACGCGGGCATAGATTCCCGGCTTATTGCGCTAGGGGTCGTGAGTTCAAATCCTGTTAGTGATCCTTCACTTTTTCCTCAGCTACTACACCGTGTGCTTTAGCTATTTTATATTTTTTGTCCACTTAAGTGGGATATTATCGAGATACATTCTTAGAAGATTTTTAATGAAATATTTTAGTGAAATAATTATATCGGTTTTCTGAATGTTTATTCGGATTTGACATTTTTCGGAATAATCTATGATTAGTTTTAGGTGTTAGTTATGTGTTTTGCTGGAGTGTTAACCCTTTACTCTCGAAAGACACATTTTTGCGATACTTATCTCTTAGAGAATCGATTTTGACGAGTGTTTTCTGAAATATCGCACGAAGCAAAATTACCAAGCTAAAGATTCAATATTAGATCTTGTATAATATAATTAAGATTCAATATTAGGTTTTGTATAATGTAAAAATATACGAAAAATCGAAATAAAATAATTATATTTACTATAATTATATATTAGGCGAGTAAGAGTTACCTCTCGAGTGCAAAGGGTTAATTTGCCAGGATGTGGAGTATATGGCTATGTCAGCTGCATATAAGACTAGATGTGTGTTTGGTTATATTGTTAATAAGTACATTAAAGAGCGTGGGGCTTAGTATAGAACCTTGAGGTTATGAATATTTTGTTGTCTGCCAGCGTTAGTCCAACTTTGATTCATATGTTTCTTTAGTGGCTTATGTCTGTGGTAGTTAAATGTTAGAGAGGACGAAAAAAAGAAAGGAAGGAGATTTCGTCCGGGGCCTGCTAGTGGACTCCTCAGTAAGACGTCCTAGCAGGCCCGTGCCTTAGACGCGGGAACACTCAAGTTAGGAGAGGGATCGGTATAAATACGAATCGTACGGTTCTTGAGGACTTATGGGAAAGTCGGTGTTAGTAAAATCCCTCTGGTATCGGAGTATAGAGGGGTCGCTATATTTCTATTGTTAAGCTAGCTACTTAAAATATTAATTAAGCGTTATGGAAATTGTAGAGTGTGCAGTTTCGTTATAAATCCTGTATGAGAGATGAAACTGAAAGCTTTTTATAAGTCTAATACGGTAGTTATTGTGGTGTTGTTCTTGTTACTTTCTAAAGCAATATGTTCAATCAGTCTTAGAATTTGATCTATTGTGAAATGTTGTGATCTTAAACCAAATAGTTTATGTATTGTTATGCTTTGTTCTTTTAGGTGATTATTGATTTGATCTAACACGATTTTTTCTAATATTTTTCCTCGTGAAGAGAAAAAGCTGATGGGTCTATAGTTGTTGGGGTTTGATGGGTCTTTTCCTAGTTTAGGAAAACAAACCACTATTGTTATTTTCCAGTGGTTAGGAAAATGTGCTAATTGATGGGATTTTTCATACATGTAGTATAATTGGGTAAGTAGTGTTTTGGGTATGTTTTTTAGCTGTTGGTTCGTGAGTTTGTCCTGTCCCGATGCTTTACTATTTTTAGAGTTGTTTACGATATGTTTACTATGTAGCTAGGAGTTAGATATGAAATGTTAGTTTGCGTTTGGTTGTTAGCTGGAGTGTTATTAAGTTTAGTAGTGTCTAAATAGGAGTTTGAAGAATTCACTATTAGCGTTTTAGCTAGGAGGTTTGCTTTTCCTATATCGATGCACGCCATTGTGTTATGATCTTTGGATGACAGGATTTCTGGTCCTTTGTTTTTAATTGACTTACAGATTTTCCATAATTGGTTAGGTTGGAGTCTGTATTTTTGAGTTTTCAATGTATGCAAATTTTTGTCTGTAAGTTTAGCTTTTGATGCGATACAGACTGCTCCTAGTATTAGAGATGGTTTAGTGTCAAGTTTGATTAGGATTGATTCCATTGGGCTAGTGCCTAGTTGTTTGAGTATTTCGTAATTAAATGTTTTATGTAGGATTATGGCAACCCCACCTCCGTTAATATTAGGTCTATCCATTCTCCAAGCTAGTGAGCTAAGTTTCTGAGATGAACGCAGCTTCTATCTGGCGAGTTTCTAGAAAGCAATGTAGTTCTGAGACTTTAAGTTTAATGCTAGGTGCATTTCAGGTGATAATAGTTTGTGGTGGATTTATTTGATTGTGAAGAGAGCTCTAGAGACTGCGAGAATTTAATCTGTAAGGGTTTTGCATTGTTTGAATTGAGCTCTAAGTTGGATAGCGATATTACAGATATATTCCAGATTGTACATATGTAGGAATAGTAGTATATATTTAATAACGAAGAAATAAGAGACAAGACAGAAATATTATACAGACGCCTCGTGGCGCGCTCCTCTATGTTTCGACGAGAACCGACGATGATCGACGCTTCTCGAACTCGTCAGCTCGACTACAATGTATGTCTTTCCAACGCTATGGCGTCGTTCGGGCCTCTTGGACCCGCCGCCAAACAACAAACAAGGCCGCCGAACCTACACTAGTATTAGTACTAGTAATAGTAGTATTGGTACGGCCGAAAACTTAAGACTTAGGTTTTATGAGGGTTCTGTCTCTTTCTCTCTCACTCACACACACATTTTCCTGCTATACATAGAATTTATTTTTTGGAATACCGAGGCAAAAGAAGAGATCGTGTCTGTTTGTAATTGAGTGGGTGTTGTGTTTTTCAGTTTTTTCTTAGTTTTTGTGCATAAGATAGGTGTGGAGTTACATGAGATATAGTGGGAGGAAGTACGTGTTGAAAAAGGGTGTTTGTAGGACTGAATTTGTTTTATGGGTTCTGAAGGTTTAGTGGGTTGTGGTATTTTCTTTCGGATAGGTATGCCAGTAAGGAGAGGCATTAAGAGAAGTTAGTTGAGTGGTCGCCTTTGCGGTTGCAGCATTTGGCAGGTAGGGATGAACTTTTTGTGCATTCATGTGTAAGATGTGAGTTAGCAAATTTGAGACAGTTTAGGGTTTTGTCACAGTTCTTGGAGGTGTGACCGTAGGCTTGGTATCTAAAACATTGTATGTAGTTTTTCTAGGTTCCAAACTTTTTCCAGTAGACTCAGGTGTAAAATATATGACTAGTTTTGTGGATCTGTTAAATGGAAATTCCTGGAACAAATGTAATTTTGCAGATGGCTATAAGGAATGTTAGTTACTTTGTGTCTCTACAGAATTGATTAGTTTTTAATCTTTGGTTGTGAGTTCCTGAAGGATATCCTTGGGATCTATTTTATTCAACCCTTTCAGGACCATTGTTTTTTTTTTCGGGGATTTTTCTTCGGGGAGAAAGTACGAATGACATTTGAGGTTGTTGCGTTTGGCCATGAAGAAGAACTCGTTGTGAGCTTCAAGGTCTAGAATTTGAATTTTTGCGTTGGTACCAAGATTTTTTATGGTGAATTTTTCTGGGATAGCTTTATGCGAGGGATTTGCTGTTTGTTGTAGAGATCATTTTTCTTTGACTATGTAGATTGCGAGTAGTTTACAAGGATTGGTGAGGTTAGAGATGCCTGTGTGTTTTTTTTGCGTTGGATTGTGCGATAATTGCGGTGTTGTCATTTGTTTACTGTATCGTGATATGTGCTGAAAAATGCTTGGAATCTGTTTTTTGTTGGTACGTTGGGAACTACCTCCATGATTTGAGCAATGCTTTCGTTACCTTTGTTGTTGGTATACTTGTTATTTGGTGCTGGTGTTGTGGAGAATGCTGCTACGTGGTGCTGCGAAGAAGCTAGTCCTTAAAAAGGAAACAAAAGAAAAGGAAAGAAATAGAAAGAAAAGAGACAGCCGACGTAGAATGGAAGCAGAACGCGCGGGAAAACTTAACGACAGTGGAGAAAGGTAATAAAAAGATAAAGTGAAGAGGCTCGCAAGAGCCTGATCAGCGGAGACTAAGCAGATCTAATTTAAACTTTGAGAAAAACATTAAAAAGAGAGTATACAGAGAAAGCTTAAATGGAATGAAAAATGAATAAAAAAGTAAAGGACTAGCTCGCACGTGCCTGATCGCTAAATATGCACAAGGGCTGAGCAGGCTCGCGCGAAGCCGTGAAAAAAGACGAGAAAGAATAGAAGAAGAAGTTATCAGCAAGATACATACAAAAATGAATGATTAACGCAAATACAACCGTAACCAAAAAAATAAACATATTGTGAGATATGGTAGCGTGTGCAGACAAGCGCGCGCGTGTTTTGTCGTGAGACTTTTTTGTCGAGAGAATTTTTGGGAGTATCCAGAAATCATCAAATGTCAATCGATGAAAAGTATATGTATTCATTTGCAAATTGTAAACGTTTTCGTCTATTTGGTTCACTAATGTATGGCTTTTTCCTGGCGACTCTTCCATTATATCCATATTTCATTAAAACGCGACGAACGGTTCCATTACTAACTTTTTTACCTATTTGATTTTTTAACTTTGACGCAACTTTCGGGGCACTAATTTTAGGATTTATTTTGATTTCTTTTAAAATTTTTCGTTCGTCACGATCAGTTAGTAACTTCCTGTTGAGATTTCGTAGTTTACTTTCTAATCTATTTTCAGTTTTATACCTTTTTACAATATATTAAATAGTAGACCGACTTCTTTTTACAATACTACTAATTTCTTGCAAACTTTTTTCACTTCCATGGTGACTTATAATAAATTTTCGTAGTTCAATTGACGCTTCTGTACCTTTCTTACCCATTTTGCGTATTAGTAAACAGATTGCTTTTGTTGAGACAAAAGAATGACTGCCGATCGTCTTTTGTTTTGTGTAGAATAAACGGGGAATTTCTGATAAAGTTTTATAAACATTTCCTAGGACGTGTATTCTTGTTTGTGTGTTGGCTGTACGAATATAGCTGATAGATGGTTTTTATGGATTGTTACATTCTTTTTCTATTTTTTGTGTTTCTAAACAATGAAAAGTAAAACTCCTTTGTAAATAGATGTAAAACAGTGTAATAATTAATTTTGATAAAGATAAATAAAAAATATTCCTAAGGAAAGTGGTTCTTTTTCGTTTATACTAAACGCACGTATGCTGTACGAATACGAGTGGGAGTAACTGTACATACTATTCGATGCTGTACGTTAAGTCGCCCTGCCGTTTCGTTGTTGCGTCGTTGTGTCGATATTGAGTTGTTAATAATAAATGTTGCATATCCAGTTTACCATAGTTGCTATACGATAATTGAAATCGAATTCGCGTGCAACGTGAAGATTGTGGGCTTTCAAATATCTATAAACCAATTAATTAATCGGTACGCCACGTACAAATGTCATTAAGACCTGAAAATTTGTTGGATTAACCACAGACGTAAACAATGAGTTACGTAAGAGAACTGAATAATTTGTTCCTTTATGTCAATAATTTGTAAGTGGATGCAAATTTTATTGTTACATACTATGGTGTAATGTTAAATCAATTTTCTAGTTAATATTAATTATTACACTGTTAAACTCGAGTCAATACATCATTGACAAACAATATTTTAATTTTGTAGCTTGTAAAGTTACAAACTACATTATTTATTAGCCATAAATATAGGAAAATTTTGTAAATCTTTTAACTCTTCTAAATATTGCAACGAAGTAAAAAACTATGAAATGTTTCCATAGAAAAGTATATTTACACTTTTCTCTTTTCTTTCGTTACAAATGAGTAATCGAAGCATGATAATTATCATTTATCCGTTGAGCATCTCGGAAGATACCTTAAACGATAATCCTCTGTGCACCTGAAACTACACTGGTAGTCGCAGAACTTAACCGCGACCCGAGATATCTCTAGCAGATATTTTCCTCAGTAATGAAAGTCGCCTTGCTCGAGTAGCTGTAACGTCTATAATATACACATGCCGCGCAGAGCTTTATTAAACCTGTCTGTTTGGTACTAAACTAACTTAAGCTGTAGGTTAATGTGATGCTGTTAGAAACCGTGGTTTTGATAAGTGAACTCGAGACCTGCTCCGTCTCGTACACAATCATGGTATGTGCTCGTTACGTTTAAACGACTCGTTAAAATGCAGAAATACGCTGTTTTCTGTGAAACATACACGTCTCGTATATACGAACTAGAAAATTGAAGTGTTGGAAGAAAAACGACCAGAAAAATCGTCTAAAAATCTCGTAGATTAGCGCGGTCCTTGTGTGAACCCTTTAACCATGCTACGGTTTTATAACCGGTTAAACCATATATGATATTACTCAGTTCGTTAAAAACGTTTCCTAATTGTGGAAAAACAAGTCTTTAACATAAAATTACGAAATAAGAAATTACACATATTAATAATAATTTGTTTATATCTCTCAGAACTAGTAACTTCTGTAAAAGAAGGGGAACGAAATTAATCGAAAACGACCGAAAACTCATACTAACAATAATTTATTTCTATTTCTATTTTTATTATTATTAATAAAATATATATTTATTCTTCTTCTTCTTCTTATTATTTCTATTTATTTTAGATTAATTCTTCAGTGCTAACCTGTGTGTACTGTACGAATATATGAATTACCTTATGCTGCCTCTGTGCAAAGTATAGATCTCGGAAGCGCACCGTTCAAACCGCTCTCGTAATCAGAAATTTTTAAAATATCCCAATTGTACTGACATATTTTTATAGCAAAAAGTTTTAGCTACCGAACTATTTATAAATATGTTTATATCTGTTATCTAGCGTGTCTATTTATATTTCTTTTGTACTGATCGCCATTTAAAACTCCTACGCAAGTAAAAAGTTAAGTACGTATTATTTGCACACTGAATAATAATCTGAAAATGCACAAGGTTAGGTGGTTAATGATAATGTTGATGACGAATTGTAAGTTCGTCCGATTAACTCGTTGTTTTTGTTTGATAGCACTCGTTGAACGTGATTACTACTGTACACGATTTTTGATAATTCCTTAAAACGAGATTTGCTTACAAATTTGAGATTAACTCATAGGGTAGAGATAAATTCGAGGTTGAGTTCGTTGCAAAAATCTGACTCTTGTGGAGTTAGCCAAGTATTTATGTGTTACTTTCATAATGTCAGGATGATATGATTTGGTCAAGCTTCATGGAAGTGCTAGATGAAGCCATTACGGGATGAGAGACTGTGCGATAGAAAAAACTACTATGGTTTAGTATATTTAAAGATGATTTATGATATAACCTACGGTCCTTCGATGATTTTACAATTTAACTTTTAAAAATTCCTACAGTGCTCCGCAGCCTTATTGTACACGAGGCGTGTTAACTTAATTTTTGGAAATGATGCCGACATCAGAGATATCTATTAATGAGTGTTTTATTTCTGTAATATTTTATACTAGATTTATTTTTATAATAAAGAGATAATTTGAGTTCATCGTTCAGTGTTTGTATTCTCATAAATTTCTTACGTGCGGCCCGCACAACATTTTTAAATTTGTAGCTGGCCCGTTGTAAAAAAAGGTTGTTCATCCCGGACCTATAATATCACGGTTCAGTGGAGTTAGGAGTTTCGGATCGTAGGACCATCGAGTGTTGAGTTGCAACAAATACAGTAATACACGGTTAAATTCAAAGGACTCATCCTCACTTTTCTCCCACCATTCGGTACCTGGAGTACCAGGTTTCGACCGTTGCTGCTCAATGTACTGCGTCTATCTTGCTTTCGCTCGCTATTTAAATATTCTCTTACCGTGTCGAGCTGTGCTCGAACCAATTCCTCGTACAAAAAAACGCTACTCTGCACGTGAGAATTCAACTGCTGACTCCTGAATTTGATTGAATTTAACCGTGCATTGCTGTACTTGTACAGGTGTACAAGACTGGACGAAATTATAACAATTTTTAGATAACAATTATTTACCGATCAATCTTTTCAGTATTTTTTTTATTGGTTGACAAATATCATTATTTATATTTTTTTTAAATATCATGAAAAGATAGCATGATGCCTGATAATCTTAAAATAAACTGTTATTAAAATTGATCACAGAAAAAGTTATTGTAATACTGTTTTTATACTTTGTCCAGTGATGCATGGTTGATAAATACATCGTGTAAATGGTTGTAAATACATGTTCGAGTTATTATTATTATTAAAAACGAATTAATGGAAGATTTATAAGGAAGCTGATATAAGATTCTAAATTACCTCATTAACTAACTAATCGAATCGATAATTTAACGTTGTGTTATTACAGACAAATAAAAGGATACCTGTTATTGCTTAAATAGAATATTATCTATTACTTAAATTGCAGAATTACTTTTTTCGCAATATAGAAAGAAATACTGCTAGAAAATTGATACTATAAAGTGTCGTTATTATAAACTAATTATGTTTAATTAAAAAAATATTTAAAAACAAAAGTAAAATAAGAAACTTATCATAGATTTCTAAAATATACTCGTAAAAGAAATATGAAATCATTTGTTTGATCATACTTTCATCGGGAGAGTCTTAAAATATTCATAGCATTTTGTTTACCTAGTTCGACGTCGATAATTAATGCTACTGTTTTTATTAAGTTTGTGTATTTGGAAGAAAACCTACTCCGATTGTATTGGAACGGGGTTCAACGTTGAAAATGTCAATAGGAAATGTATACTTTACAGGCAACAATCAAAATTGATCAACAAGCGTTGCATGGACATTCGATATTGCCATCTAAACATTTTTTTTTTTTTTTTTTAGAAAAAAGCTGCGGTTAGAAAAATATTTTTTAGAAAAATATTTTTTAGAAAAATAACTGCACGAAATTGAATTTATCTAATTTAAAGTTTACCAACCATCGGATAGAATAAAAAATTAATGCATAATTGTTGATTTTAGATACGTTGTCATTATTAATGCTACTTCTAAGTATTAAAAGAGATATTGTCAAAGAATAGTATCTCTCATTAAATTTGAAACAGTTCTAAAATTCATTTAATCATACATTTTTCGATCGAAATAAGTATAAAGGCTACTTATGTGAAAAAAAGAAGAAATTATTTAAGTGACTATAACTGGAATATAATATTACGTTTTTGAGTATTTTACAAATTTTTCAATTTTTTCAAGTATCCTTTTAATCGTCATTTTTTATTTTAAGTTTAAAAGAATATTGTATTAACGTTTCTCTTTGCTATTTTCAAGATGTCAATCAAAATGAACATTATTGTTACTTAAAATTCAATTCAGATTTATCAAAATTTCGTATACTTTGTACGTGCTGAACATAAAAATCAGAAGGCACTCTAGGGAGACATGAAGCAACAGAGGTGAAGTAATATACAATATGATTTGTCGTTCGTGTTGCAACCAGCGATGAAGTAAATCTTCAAAGAACAAAAAGTTGAAGTTGTAGCATAAACTTTTTTTTTTAAACATAAAACTTCATTTTCTGGCTAAAAGTGAATTGTAGTTTAACTAAATTTCATTTTTACACAAAATTAAGATAGGTTATAAATTAATATACATAATAATACGTAAAATAAAAAACCTATCGCTCTTATTAATTACTTTTATTACTTTAAATGTTGATCACAGTGTAAATCTGTTACTAATATGTTTACAAATTTTATAAATCGAGATAAAAGTATATGTACATATGTATTTGTATTCTAACTATAGCTTTTCTATATATTTTTTATTTTACTGTATTACTTCACTGTTTAATATTAATATCATTAAATTACAAATTTCTTAAACAAAAATATGCATACTCATTCGACATATGGTATTGCTGCGGAAAGTGGAGCTCCATTTCAAAATTATTTATTCTGATATTTAAATTTACTTTGGAACATAAATCATTGTTTAATGTGGTTATTTTCAGTTTATTATATTATATATTATATATTATACATTACGTATTTGGAATTCATTTAAATTATATAGTATTGAGAGCTGGAAAAAAGTCCTGCGGAAGAAATACGGGCATCATTGGTCAGAGTAGAAGATGCATGCCTCTCTCTCATACGCATTTTCATTTCTTGTGTATTATTTGCCGAAATGATCATGCATATTAATTGGATCGCATCACTACACGCGAGTTGAGCGAGCAACGCCTTCGTCCCTGTGTCATCCTTGCGAGACTGCTTTTCAGTTTCCAACAGTACTTATATTAAAGTCTGTAAGCAAGGTGTACTAAAATTTTTATTTAAGATTTGTAAATGTTCGCACGAGCACGAGTTGTGTACTTAAAAATAATTTAAAACATTTTTTGTACAATTCATTTCAGATCATAGTTTGAACCATTTCTTTAGCGAGTTGTATAAATAGTCACTTCATATTTTAGCGATAACTGAAAATTTAATTAACTTCTTCTTTACACTTTTATATCTTTATTATTATATTGGCGAGTTTTTTTAGATCTATTTCTTACACTTTTGATTCCTTTACATTTTGTCATAAACAAATTTTTAATCTATGCCATATTTTTATAATAATGTAATATACATTAAATGTAAAAATGTTTTTTATGTCTGTGTTGGTGAATTTTTTAAAGAATTTTCAAATTTTAATATTAGGTATCGGAAAAAATTCGTGCGGATTTATGGTACAAAATTTACGGACTTTTTTGGCAGGTTTTCGAGTCCGAACTTTTCTGAAATGTAATTTTATTTACTAAAGTAATCATTATTAATTTCTGTAGCTCTTCTCCAATGTTTTTTAAACTTATACATTCTATTAATATAAAAATCTCGAGTTCTGATTGTGAAAAATGAATTAACTGCTGTTTTGATCTCGTTATCGTTTTGAATTTTTACAAGCTTAAAATAAACTCAAACCAGTTTGTTGTCCTCTTTTTTTAATAATAGAAAGATCTCTACAAACACTGCAAATGCGTTCTGTTGTATTTGTTACTGCGTTTCCAAAGTTAAATTCATAAAATACGAAAGCATGAATTTTTAACATTTTATTTGAATTTTTACCATCTTTAAGTTTGGATAGATAACGAAACAGTGAAACAAATGAAGAATTGAAATAGTGCATACCAACTAAATGGACAAAATCTTTTAATGATACTATCATTATTATATCATTTCTGCAAGATACTACAAGAATTTTAATTTGAATTTATTTCTGGCAAAAAATATTTTTGGAGAAAAGCACAACAATTTTTGGTATTGTATTAGATTAATATTTTGTTACAGTGAGGATGATTAAATAGTGGAACATTAAAAGCAAACAAATTGTTGTAGACGTAGACGCATCTTTAAACGAATAAGAAATTACAAAAGGATATCACAATAGCTATTCACTTTTTGTCTCTCTTCATTTGCACACTTATCCATTGTTCGCACCCTTAACGCTTTTTCTAGTGTACGTATTCTTCTCACGTGTGCTTTTGTTTCGTTCTACAATTCAAATTCACACTCACACTTTCACGCGTACCGCAAAATTTACTTTTAACACTCAACGGAGAATCCGTTTTTCACTTTTGCTATACGATTTTTTGAATATCATGTATAAAAGTAGAGCGCAGTTATAGCATGTCATTTGTATCGTATGAAGCGTACTTTTAGCTGCAAATTTGGATGTCACTTATTTTTTTTCTCGATGAAGACGGTGCGCTAGTGATGTCACAACACCGTACTACTAATTAACTGAAACTATTTTTTTTCTTAAAGAATTACTGGATAATGATTGAAATCATGTGTATTTTCATTCGTTCTATTATTTAAGGTCTTATTTGGAACCACTTGTATTAATAATTAGCAATGTGAAAATAACTATATAGGTTCACAAATTGTTGTGTAATTTAATGTATTAAATAATTTAGTAATTTTTATGATTTACTGTTTGGATTGTTCTTCATGGTGGGTTTAATATTGATTTAATACTGTTATTTATAAGTAACACATTTTCTGTATTGGAGAATGATTTAATATATAAATAATATTGCACACATTACACATTAGGGAATTATTTTCACCGTAAAGGTGGCAATAGTAGAATTTTATATTATCCTTATTATTGAGACATACTTTGTCATGTTTGTTTTAAATGCGTATTATCTAAATATCTATTATCGTAATGCGAAATTATCTTTGATTAACAGTAATCGTAGACTTATACGTAGTAAATTTCTATGCTTTATTTTAATTTCATTTAATTTTTTGTTTTAAAAAGGAGCACATATTATCAAGAAGTAATTTTATATTGTGGTAAGAGATTGGTGAATTAACTCTGTTATTCATTTCAATGCAAACGTGAAAAGGAATTCCGATTAATGTTGTTTCTTTGAATTGACTTGGCATTATTAAAAATAGTTAAGGAATGTAACAAATGAAAGAGGCATGTGATTGTGTTTTAAAATAATTCTTTTCGAAACTTGATTGCTTGGTACAAAGTAATCGACCCTGATCTAAGTGCTAGTTTCCAAGTGACTTGTTAACGTAAGCACTAGTTACTAACAGCTTTGTAAGTGCTAACTAATTGATTATTAGATTCTAACTATCCTTAACTTTACAACTTCAGCACTAACTTTATATCGGTTAAGTGGTTAATAAAGTTTTAATGAACATCTAATACAATTATACCAACCTTCTTGTTTGTTTGTTTCGAAAATTCGTTGCTGACAGTGAAAGAAGGTTATTTTGAAGGGTATTTTGAAAAAATGCTAAAAAAAAAGACGAAATTATATTACTGGATTGGCCAAAAATCCTAGTCACTTTTCTCAACGTCCCTTTTATATTATTATATATGTACAAATATTCCAATAGCAACACAAACGCAGGTGAAATCTAAAAGTCGAAATTTCGATGCGTCATTTGAAAATGGAAGTATAAAGATTGATTGTATTTATTTATTTTATCTAATTGAAAAGATGTTGTGCTTCATCGAGACATTTAATTGACAACTCGATAGAAACTGATGAAATTTGGATAGAAGATATGCTTCGTCAACCGTGTTAAGTCGTATATTGCCGTTCCGTCATAAATAATCAGTTCCGTAAAAAGGCGAAGTATTTTACAAGCAACCGCCGGGAAAAACCGCCCCACCTGGACACCAGACGCGCCTGACCCAAGCCAAGGGACCAGGACGCCGTTAGCTGACAAAACAATAGACAAAAACAGTTATACATTTTCCCACTAACTTTTCCTACTACTTCACATTTTTCCCACCCTCGCTACACTAGACACACCCATAACACAAAAATCCTCCAATAGACCCAGAATTCACCCACTCCAGACACACCCAACCAATCACAACAGACACGAAAATTTAGACATACCAAACAAGAACACAAGACATCGGTCAACATCTAGACAGCAACAAGATCAGTCAAAATCAAGAAACAGTCAAACTCAGTCATTCAAAGACAAACACACAAGCATTAAACATTCAAACATCGAACACAAACAAAAATACAGTCCACTAAACAGAAATTAAGGGTTCCAGTCAGAATACGATTTCTGAGGGCAGAACCCGCGTCAGTCAATCGTCGCGAAGACAAACCTCGACGCTCTGACGCATAAACAAACCGTAATCACCCGATTTGTCCTCATCAAATTTTTATTTCTTCAGGTCCTTAATGGAAGGAAATTTAAAAATTTTGAGAGCTGTAAAACTTACTTAGATGAACTTTTTACCGAAAAAGAATGCGAAATTCTTTGGAGACAGAATAATAAAACTGTCTGAAAGGGAGCAGAAGACTTGAGAAAAATGGACAGTATATCATTTAATAAAGTTTTGTTTTTCTATTGATTTCTTTGTGAACTCTCTTTTTCCTGTAACGATTACACGTGAAAGGAGACAAAACCCTGAATAATGTCATCAATGGTTAAAATTAAAATAATAATACAAAACTTCAAATTTTTCTTCATCTTCAAACAACATAACAAGCGACCTTTTCTTTCATAACCACGATATGAACATTGAATGTTAGCCGATGCACTTTAGCTCAATGCTGCCGAAGGTAAGCACTATAAGCTTTGAAGCTTAAAGAACTCCTCTCTGTATCTCAACTTAATTGTATCATATAGAGCGTTCGTTGATTCAACGTTATAAGCAAAAGGTTCAGTGACCATAAAAAGTATGCTTACAATGTTTTTTATTTTAGCACTTATGTAGAATTTTGATATTAGAAAAAATTGAATAGGAATCTTAATAGAAAAAGCACTATGTAATTATTTAGAAAGCTTGTTAATAGAGCTATGTTATAGAAATTAAGATTTTTAACAACATTTTCTTTTGTACATTACCTCCAGACTTCTTAGTTTTCGAAACATTTGTAAAAAATTGTCGATCACACTACAGTAAATTCTACAATGTCTATCCGTAATAAGCACCTGTTTTCTGGTTCTAAATAAGCAACTCGCTATCCTCTCTTCTTTCTTTAAAGTCCGCAGAGTGAGAGATGAGAAAACGAGTGAGAAGTCCGTGGAAGCGAGAAGCCATATATCTTTATGATCAAATGAACAATGACATTGTTTAATAGAAGAAGGATAGAATATGTATTATGCTTTCTCACCATAGTATTAATGATTTCGGCATATTTCATCCTTTTTCAAAGAATAATGTCGCTGCTCGGTCGCCCACTTTATGATTTCCTGCTATCTCGGGCCTCTGAGTTGTTTTCCGTGTTCTCTCTTCTCCCGTTCGAAAACAAAGTCAAGCCAAATAATATCCCTTATCCGTAGTAAGCAAGTGACCGGTCTCAAGCGAGTTACTTATTTCAGATCAACACTTTATCCATAATTGTGCGTCTGTGGCAGCGTATGCGTTAGCATTGGCTGGAGTGTAATTCTTATCTTTTGTTTATATTTAGGTTATAGTATAAACATGAAGCGGCGACCATGTCAATTATGTTTACAACTATTAGGTTGGTGCATATGAAACGTCGGATTTTCTTACAGGGGAATATCGGGGACTGACGCACGCCGATTTTGACGAAACTTTGCACAAATGTTTTTCAGATCTTCCTAACAATATATCCGTACTTCATTGTTGTCCCTTTTTTACTTTAAGGCAGAAATCAACCCTTCGAGTATGGGGGGACTCAATTTTCATAAAAAAATAATTTTTTCCGAAAATTTCTCGCATAGATTTATAGACCGCAAGAAACAGTATAACTTTTGTTTCGATCATTTTTTGATATCTTTTGTCGTTTACGATTTATAAACACTTACATAGAAGGGCTGATTCCGAAGAAATTATTTTTTTATGAAAATTGAGTCCATCCCCACTTTTTGGGGAAAATTTCTTGCACGGATTTATAGACCGTAAGAAACAGTATAACTTTTGTTTCAATCATTTTTTGATATCTTCTGTCGTTTACGATTTATAAATACCTATATAGAAGGGTGAAATCGAATAGAAGGGTTGATTTCTCCTTTAAAATAAAAAACGGGCAACAATGAAGTACGGATATATTGTTAGGAAGGTCTAAAGTACATTTGTGCAAAATTTCGTCAAAATCGGCGTGTATCGGTTCCCGATGTTCCCCTCTAAGAAAATCCGACGTTTCATATGCACCAACCTAATATATCACAGATATACATGTAAGAGAAGAATTCACTATAGTGGTAATACCGACAGTTTTTTGCAAATATCTGGAAAATTAACGCACTCAAGAAGCGACACTCACTTACCACTTAGATTAATGCAGTAACTCGAATCGAGACAACGGATATAATTATTTTATTTCAACATTTCGTATATTTTTACATTATACAAGACGTAATGTTGAATCTTGAGCTTCGTAATTTTACTTTGTACGATATTTTAGGAAACACTCGTCAAAATACATTTTCGGTTCTTCGGAGAAGTGTTGCAAAAATACGTTTTTGGCTCTTTTTAGATCAATTACTTGATCACTGTTATTTATTTCACTATATTCGAATGTCTCATTTGTAACGTTTTATATTTTATCTTTAAGCAACGTAAAATCAAACTCATCCTCATTGCTGCTAATTTAATCGTTTGGCTCAGTTTTTTGTAACTACTGAAAACAGACCAAATTTAAAATAAGATTCGTTATCTATTATTCGAATTTCTATCGATAAAGCGATCATTGTCACTTATCAGTCACCATTCGAGTTGCTGCATTAATCCAAGTGACGAGTGAGAGTATACCTACAACAGTATTAAACAAATCGTTGAATTCCAAGATGGCAACAACTTTCTAAATAATTACCAAAGAATTTTGTCAAAGTAAATGTATTTCCAACCTTTTCTATATTCAGTTTATATGCGTGTAAGCGAATACACAGTTTCGTGAAAGAGTGATTCGATTTTCTTTATTTCTACCAATGCTGCATAAACGGTTTCTATCATAAACAAGTCTGATTTTATAATTAAGAAGAGAAAAAATCTGCCTATAGGTTTCTGTTTTTTACCTTTATAACAAGCAATAAGATTGATCAAACATTAAAGAAGAATCAAAACAGAATAACAAAGTAGAAAAATAACGTTCTATACTTCGTTAACTTTGGGCGTAGAACAATATTTACTTTATATTCTGGTATAAAGTATCTGAAAGATTTATTAAAATTCTTTCGACATAAAAATTTCTCAGATTAAAATAAAAGTTCTGAAAATTATGAACAAGCTGTAGTTTTTCTCGCTAGGTGTATTTTATATTATTATAGATATATTATTACATATTAGTCATATATAAATCTCCAATTTTTTCAACTTAAAAATGATATTCTAAATTGTTATACATGCGAGTGATCTAAACTTCGGATAAACCCAATAAAAAAAGTATGAAAAACCAAGGTCAGAAGATCGAGACGAAATGCTACGAATCCACTTTGTCCGATCCATCTTGCAGTGAAGTTTCTATTTAAGTGTTTTCTAAATGAAAATGGATTAGTGCTCCATCATGCATAAACTATACGTCCAAAACTTGTTGCCAACATGCTGTCTTCAAAACTCTGATTATCTCCGAAACTTTTGACCTCGGAAAGTAATGATGTATGATATTATAATATTATATGATATATAATAAATTAAACTAATTATAAGTGCAAACTGATGTTATATTGTGTAGTATTGAAGATTGTTGATAAAAATTAGATTTATTAGTGGTAATGTTAATATATAAAAAATAAATAATATGTATTCATAGTATCGTTTATTTAGTCGTATACACTTAAAACAATATTTTTCTGAGTTTCCGTATACATGTTTATTATAAATTTATTATAAATTGCAATTTTCATATCTTTTTTTGTAAATTGTGTTATACGTGTTGAAACTTCGAATGGAATCAAAATAATAGTGATACATATTTTAACAATAATTTATTATTATAGCATGAAACAATAGAACTCAAAAGTGAATTAATGTGCGAAGTAACCAACTAATTTGTAAACTATGCACAATTAACGCAAAACTTTATCCATTAGGTTGAGGGGCCTAAATTTTGTTCCCGTGTCTAATTTCGTCCCCTGATTAATCTTTGTCGTTAAGTGGCGCGCAGTCTGTTAACAGCACTTAGAACTTACAATAAAAACGTTATTAATGCACGATCAACAAAAACAAACATATTTTCCGCTTTCAGAATTTTTTGTAGCGCTTTGTTTCCACGCGAGTAGTGCACTATATTATTTCTCAATATTTGAAGTCGCATTTCAGTATCTTCTATTACGTATTGATTAGAACTGGCAATTATATTAAAAAGTAGCTTTGTGCCTAGTTTCGTCTTTTGAATATAAATTTGTATCCTTTTTGAAGATACTAGAAATTTGAAACAGAGTCTTCAAATGAAAGCGAAGAAGCGTTTTCTATGTAACAATTAATTTTTGAACAATGTGAAGAGAGAAAAATGGGTGAGATGTACTGGATGTATACCATAAGCTGTACACATCTAATAACAAAAATNTGTTGAAACTTCGAATGGAATCAAAATAATAGTGATACATATTTTAACAATAATTTATTATTATAGCATGAAACAATAGAACTCAAAAGTGAATTAATGTGCGAAGTAACCAACTAATTTGTAAACTATGCACAATTAACGCAAAACTTTATCCATTAGGTTGAGGGGCCTAAATTTTGTTCCCGTGTCTAATTTCGTCCCCTGATTAATCTTTGTCGTTAAGTGGCGCGCAGTCTGTTAACAGCACTTAGAATTTACAATAAAAACGTTATTAATGCACGATCAACAAAAACAAACATATTTGCCGCTTTCAGAATTTTTTGTAGCGGTTTGTTTCCACGCGAGTAGTGCACTATATTATTTCTCAATATTTGAAGTCGCATTTCAGTATCTTCTATTACGTATTGATTAGAACTGGCAATTATATTAAAAAGTAGCTTTGTGCCTAGTTTAGTCTTTTGAATATAAATTTGTATCCTTTTTGAAGATACTAGAAATTTGAAACAGAGTCTTCGAATGAAAGCGAAGAAGCGTTTTCTATGTAACAATTAATTTTTGAACAATGTGAAGAGAGAAAAATGGGTGAGATGTACTGGATGTATACCATAAGCTGTACACATCTAATAACAAAAATACCACATATAACCACATAAATATCACAAAATAACAAAATTTTCATGTAATTTTTGCATAAATTCGTGATTTGACTTATATAGATAAGTATGCAGGGTATCTCAAACATTGTGAAGGATCCGGAAATGGGGGATACCTGAGATGATTTCAAGCAACTTTTTCCGTTGCGAAAATGTCAAATTCGACTTTATTAACAAGTTATTACCAAAAAACACTGACCAATCAGAGAGCGAGGTTTTAAATATATATATAAAAGTTAAAAAACATTGCACATATATATATATATATTCATAAATAAAACATACAAAAAGGGAATAATATGCAATGTTTTTCAACTTTTTTTCCCCACTAAAGCTAAAGAGACAAAATTGGGAATACGTTTCTTAGGAATTGAAAAAGACATTTTTCTAAATATGTTTTTTACTTTAGAAAATTAATTTTGTTTTAAATAAATGCTGAAAAACCTTTTGGGGGTCAAAATTCGGGCCATTTAGTGTTACATGTGTTTTTAATAAACATATACTTTGTAAAAATAAAAATAATTTTACCTATTGCATACTTCGAAAATCAGAATTTCTGAGATCTTAACTTCTAAGATTAAAAAACGGTGCAGTGGTCAACAATGTTTTCTAAAGTAACTCGTGTTAAAGGAAAATTGTCGCTTTAACGCTGCATTACGTTAAGACCTGTAAAAGGTCTTCATATTCAACATGAAATTGATTTTATGGAAATATCATTTTCAATGTTCTGCTGAAGTGCTACTTCCGTGCTTAATTTTTATCTATCTTTCGAAGGATTAACATATGTTCTGCGCATGCAGGTATCTCAAGTCCCATTATTTTATTTCAATGATATCTCTTACCAGCCATAAAAGAACTTAAAGAGAGCGAATCGAATATTAAATTGAAACGAACTCAGTATTTAAGGACATTTTCAGTTCCCTGGAATGGATGAACGATGGACTGCGGTTCGTTCAATTTCTCCGATGAATGATTTAGTCGCGGTCGGAAGTTCGACGTCGGACCAGTCCGCAACATTAATGCAATTCGCGTTGCCCGGGTAACTGCAACGTTAATAGTTGATGCAATTAGCTCAAGTCTTATTAAACATGTCCAGCTAGGATGGAAGTTAGTTTAGTTATATCGCGATGAAACACTGCCGTTACAGTACGGTGACATCGTCGGCCGAATGTACTTTCTTGTGTGCCGGTGGTAATGTAGCCGTGATGTTCAGCATCAACTAATTAACGCGCGGCCATTTACCGATTTCACTCTAGGTAAGCTATATCTGCTCGATAAAACCACCAGTTTTACATGCCACCTTTTTGTTTGTATTTTTCATCTTTCTTTCTCAACATCAGCGTTATTTGTGTTATCAATGATTCGCTGTATCGAGCATAAACAAGTGTGCATCGTTAAACAAATGATGTGAGTAGCTGAAATGTATAATTATGATCAAAATTACCGATCTGTATATTCGGATATAGAGAGGGTGATAAAACAACGTTGACAAACATTTTTAGCCGTATCTTTTTTCAACCTCTTCGTTTTTAAACACCGTTGAATAAAAAAGAAAGTACGGTTTGTTTGTTTAAACAATGGTTTCGAAGGTATAACCGTATCATCGAAACTCTTTATATAATTTTTGTCTGAGCAAAAAATCTTTCGTTGTTTTTAAAAATTAACAATTTCTTGTTTTCTTACGTTATCAACCTTGACCAATCGGTATAGTATGTTTATACATATACATCTCTCGACATAAAGTTAAAAATTGAAAAGTTTCGTAATTAAAAATTACGAAAAGTACTATTATACAAATTTTTATCATTAAAAGTAACATTAACATTTGTCTTTAAAATTTATAGAAAAAAAGTTATAGTCGGTGAAACAAAAAAGTAGTTACGATGTTTCGCACAAAATATTACCAACTGAAGAATTCAAATCTTTCTATTTCCACTTTACGGCATTTCAGGACATTGAGTTTCGCGAAAAATATGACAAAAAATGTTTGTCAGTTTTATTTCTTATCACCCTATAATTTATAGTTTTACTTGTGCTAATAATTGCACCTATCTTATCAGTTGTTAGATTTCATTTTGCAAGAAAGAAGTTTTGCGTGCCTAACAAATATTTAAACTGCTTCGGATGAAAAAAAATAGACAAAATTGTGGCTACTTGGACGAGACAGACCGTTAACCGGAAATCCAATATGGATTGGGTTCCTTTTTCTCTTCTTCGCCATTTACACGATGACTTGCATTTGTGTATCGATTTATTCCATCGCTTTGCTCTTTTTTAATATATCGATTGCACATTGTTTTAATCCGCAACTTCATATATTTTAACACGAATATTTGCCATTTTAAACCAAATAAGAGATTCCTGTTATTGAAGAAGAGCAAATTTATTTGAATTTTAGATACGATGTTTATCATTTACATAATTTTCGCTGACTTAACTATCGTCAATTTTTAAGCCAGACTAACAATTAAATATCATATTTTTCATAGTACCTAGAAATGCTAAATAATGTAACGAATATATATTGCCCTTTTTTGTTTCGTATGTATTATCTGTCATAATTAATTTATTTAACTTTATCAGAAGTTTTTATTTTTCTCTTTATAGGAGCCATTTCAGATAATAAATGACTTTTGTTAATATTATTATCAATCGTTGTCATTCACAGTCACAAGTGATGTTTTTGTAGACATGTATATCATGTGATGGCGTATGGTTCGTTAAAGCAAAGTGCTTCCTTATTTTCAATTAAAATATGCTTGTAACATGTTCCAGCAAGTTATTGTATCGTTGTATGTTAAAAACGCCGACGGCAGTTCTGAGTTATTAAGTATTCCCTTTGAGTAACGTTCCAAAGTAACCTCCAAAGTGAGGCTGCTCTTCATTAAAGAACCTCATTCCAAACAAGTTGTTTAGACGTAGTGTGGCAGGTATGCTAATTTTGCTGCACTGTGTTATTACGTTGACATTATTATAATTATTCTGTTTTCATGATATTCTTCAATTATATTTTGATTCATATACACATACTGTAACCTTACCTCGAATTTCTAGAAATGTAATTTTATAAGTTTTACTTACATATTGTAATGACAAAAATTTGATGTTCAGAAGTTATAGTTTTTTAAGGTCACTAAAACTTTATTCCATTATATATATTTATGATTTTAGCATACAGCTGTTTTAAAATTAAATTAATTCTAATCCATGTACACAAAATATATGAAAAGATCACAAAAAAAATGAATAAATCGATATAAATCAAAATTATTTAATAGCAAATAGAAATGGTACAAAAATTATAATTATAATACATGTATCTTCTTTACTTATTAGGTACATAATTTTACTTTAACAATGTAATACATTTTTATACTTGAGTGTAACTGTAATCAATTTGTAAGTATTATTTTCTAATTCGTAGCGATTTATTTCAGTATTTTTTTCCTTTTTATATTCATCTTCTTCATTATATGCTTCCTTCCTTCATTGTTTCAATCATTAACACTTAATCATTTCAGACTGTTCTAAGCAGCTATACGCATTAATTACCTCACTATCTCAATCTACTTAGTTTCTCTCTTAAACTGTTAAATTCCCGGCGATTGCTTAAAGTTCGGAGTTTGCAGCAGCAGCGGCGATCGACTTAACTATCACCAACTATTACGGACCGAATGTTTCTAATCGATGTTCATGGAACGTCGATTTCCAGAATGCCTGATTACCACTCTCACTTAACTCGATGCCGATCAGATTCCCTGCTGAGCTAACTCGAGCGCGATGCTTGTACTCGAAAGTAGAAATCAATCTTTCGACTGTCCAAAGCAACAATATGTTGCTTTCAAGAAATTCTACGAAGTAATGGAATATTTCTTAATTCCTTTTTTTAAATGTATTTATGCAAAAACGTCACGATTACAATTTTAATTACCAATCAGAAGTAGCGAAAAGAATTGAAAAGAATTAATGGAATTAATCAGTGATTCAGCAGCTGTTTTCAAAGAAGACTGGTAACAGTTCTTCGATAATGAGTATTAAAAGGCAATTACAATCTTAAATTGTAAGGTTAATTCTTGTTAGGTGGTTGATTACTAGCTTTGTAATAATATGTTTACAATTTTCTAAGAATTTTTTTCTAAAGATGACAATAATATTTTTGCAGAAATCCACTTACGCTAAGCTTAAATGAATTATTAAAACATTAGTCCACAATGATCTTGAAACACTAGCATATCACAAGTCGATGAATTCATCTTGAAATGGGCTACATATATAGCTAAACGAAAATATGTAATTCCAATTAAGACAAGAAAGATCACTTTGAAATCTTGAAGGTATTTTCACCTATTTTCACTTTCACATTTTCTGCCCCCTCCCCCTTCCCCCAAACAGAGCAAATTCTATTTGAAACTGAGGGAAAGATTATCGTATATCTTAACTGAGAAAAACTAAATAAGAAACATTTTTCAAATTTGAACATCTACTTCTCATAGCTATAAGTAAATAGAAATCTTTCGAAAAACGAATCGCGTAATTGGCACCACGTACACATAAAGTAGATGAAGTACGTCCAGTTGGATGTATCATACTACTGGATAGAATAACATTGCTGCCTAAAATCAGGAAATGAAATACCATATCATCGGTGCAACTGGAGGGTATCGTCATTCTACAGAATCTATAAACGTTAAATCCATTTTCAATTCTTCCTTATAAACTGACGTTAGTATAGCAATGATGCAGAGTGTCAACTAACGATCGTATCTCTATTTATCACTGATGTTACGACAGACGTGATTGCATTACGGGAGTATCTCTATAGTTGCTGTGCGTCCGCTACACTCGTACGCGACTTAATGACAAACGTCGTTTGTCCTGTCGATGGTACCTGCGCATCCCCATTGTTTCCACCTGACTATAGGATGCTCATTTAACGGAATTGAAGGATTACTGTTGAACGACCAAGTTGATCGTTCAAGCCAAAGTGCTTTAAGCATTGAATACATTAATACATTAAACGCGTTTCGAAATGCTCTTGAGTACAATTTTTCCTGATAAATGTTTCTTTTCATGTTATGCTGTAAAAAATAAAATTTCTTAGCTCAGATTTAAAACTCAAATAATATTTTTAATTTTGAAGAGTGTAAGCCTCTGATACGCTACGTATCTCCGCAGACTTTGGCCGCTCGATTCTATCCTCGCGAATTTTTTCATGTTTTATATCAATGGTACCAACACACTTTATTTTACGACTAAACATTTTAACTTTCTAACCACTTGCATTTTGTTTGCTTACGAGAAAAAAAATTATAATTTATTTGATTTTTCAAACGAACCTAAAAACGAAGTATTAATAATCATTATACGTAGTTTTCTTGATACTAGGTATAGATAATAGTATAATAATACAGAAATAAGATATAGAAATAAAAAAAAGACTTAAAAATTATAAACGTATAGGTTCGTAACTTCTATGTCACATGATGTAGACGATTAAGAAAATAATAGAGTGTTTTACCATAGAGACTTTTAAGCATCCCATGTTAATGTCAGAAATTTGTATTTCTATGTTTTTTGAATTTCAACACTAATGATGTTCTTACTACTGTTTAAACGTTTCATTTATTTCGTCCTTCTTTGAAAACTTCTAGAGTAGTTTTACTTCTAGAACTGTTTACATTAATTTTATGCTAAAACTGTTGTTATAATATTGTCACACACGTGGATTGGAAAATTTGTTTTTTAGAAAAAAAAACACTATTTACTTATCTTAACTCTATATTAATACTCAGATTTAATTGCAATAACGAATATAATAATACGTCACAGTTAACGTTCACAATTGAATCTAGATTAAGAATTTGAATTGAGTAATAGAATTATTTTTTCATTTGATAGGTCCCTTTTATATCCTCCGCTCTCTTACTCCACCTTGGTTTTCGCAACGAATTGTTTCGTCTTCCCGTTTTTATCTCGCTACTTGGTGTCGTATTACTACGTCTCACGACGAGTGACAATAATTAACAAAGAAAGAGAAAATACAAGAAACATCTTAATTCTTTGTCGAAATCGAATCACGCTTCTGATACAGATTACAGTCCAATTATTACAAACTTTGGGTGTACTTCCGAAAGACCTCGTTGTATAATAATTTCAAAAAATTAACGCAACGATGTAGATTATTGAATGCATGATAATGAGGCTTATAAATTTGAATGTTATGGCATTCATGTCATTTTGCATCACAATTGCAATGAATGCTATATCATTGACATTCACGAACGTGTTAATAAAAAAAGTTTCAATACCATACATTGAATATTGCGCATACATTATTGAATGCTGCCTATCTAGATGTTACTAATACAACCGTCTTTGCTGTGGTAGTTATCGTTATCGACAGTTGAATATCAGCCTCAATATCTATACGGTTCCCCATGTAATATGATAAACAATAATAAATGGACCTAATTAAAAATATTTAATATAAACAAGTAAATGCTTCTACACTATATTTATGGAGATGATCATTCTTTTTAAAATAAATAGAAATTTTTAGAATATGTACCGTTCAATTGTTTATGAAAGTTTAACTTACTTTTTAGTTAAAACTTCTACGAATAAAAAAATGATCAATAGAAATGAATAATGAAAAAAGAAATAAATAATAGAAATAAAGAGTTTTTTGTGTAATAATGTTTCCGATACCAATTGGAAATTTAAATGCAAATAGTAGACTTTATTTCAAACATTGCAGTAAGACCTAACTGATTAATTACTAGAGAAGAATGTTAATAACTTAAATGCGTCTTTTGTCTATGACATTTCACATAAACTCATTGTCACTTTCTTGGTACTTGGTAATGTCACACGCTTTCTTTATCGCGTTCCACCTTCCAAACAATGATAAACGTTAATCTTTACGGTTCAATGATTAAAATTAAATATTCAACGATACTCCAATGTTCAATTCAACGATTAATAAGTTTTTCTCAATTTAATATTCCACACAAATGCGTTCAGCCATAAAAGCACCAGTCCAATTTTCCTTTTCTCATGATTTATTGAACTTTATTTCGGTGATGGATAGTCTGCGGTCGTTTTGATTTCGGCATACGATAATCCCGGGCATTGCGAAATGGAAACCACGACACACAGGATCGACGCATTGAACAGCGTTCACTATCAAAACGCATGCTGAGGTCAATGCATTCCAGTGGCATCAGTCTGTGTATTGTACGCACCGCAGGACGTCGCTTCTATACATGCATACGACACGCATGCTCGTACCTTATACCTAATGAAATCAGTAAATGTCTCTACTAGTCAGTTGCAGCACTTTGGACATCGTAGGTGTGACAGCATTATAAAATAAAAATTTTCACGTAACAAGGGAGGTTTGTGTGTATTATATCTTGTCGTAAAGAGAATAACAATTTAAGACGTTGTAAACGTTAAGCTTTATTTTTAACGAGTCGAAATTTAATTACAGACAAAATTTGTTCATCATAACATGATATCGTTACGAAACCACAATACGAATTTTTTAGGCAAACAGATATTTGATGAAGGTTTTGATAAAAAAAGATTTATTAAGAAGTTTATTTACCTCTTTAATTAAAGTAATTTGATGTTATATATATAATTAATATATATAAAATTAATATATATACATACATAAAATTAAAGTAAGGAAATTTTGTATAATAGTAACATTCTACACTAACTTCAAATACCTCACTTCGCGTTATCTCCCTTGGGCTGAATACGTTTCATGTATTCTCTCGCCATGTGATTCCATTAGTGTGTGCGATCGCCTCGACAAATGGTTCGCTCGAACCGAAAATGCGTGTGACAAAAGGCATGATCTTTCCAATCCAACCAACGGAACCCTCGTTCCTTCCGTAGGAATTCTTTTCAATTCCCAACAGTAGTACATTAGTATAATCTGTTGCAATTTTACTTGCACACCCGTTTTACTTTTTTCTTCAAATATTATTAATTTATAATCATATACGTGCAATGTAAAAATCATCTCGATGTATCTTTTAAAGATATCGTAGGAAAAATCTGCTCTGGTACTTCTCGGCTGCTGCGACTCTAATGTTCAGCATCAGCTAATTTACTTCAGCGACACGTGTATACAAGCTTTTCGCGTACAATTTAATGGCAGACATCGCTTCCTACACCGACAATATCACTATACCCGTTTCACCGTAATAACGGAGTATTATCGTCAGTCGCATGATTATACTAACAATGTTGACTTTTTTTCAAAAAGTAACATTGAAATATAGAAAAGCACTACTGATAAGTTTTCGTAAAATATATTTTTTTATAATCATTTATTTTCTCCTTCCAGTTTGATATATTTAGATTTTTATATTTTTGTTATTACTATAAGTAACTGTTAAATTTGGTTATGTAATTTCTTGTGCTTAGCTGAGTGACTGTCGGTGTGGCAAGTGTTTTGTTAATATATTGTCCTTTATAATGAATTGGTCATTGCACATTATAAAACTTTAAGTTCAGATTCGTTGTTAACGTTACGTCCTTTGATTTTTCATGCCCTTATTTGGAGTCTGCACGTTCGCACTGGCATTGGAATGTTTCTAGAAAGTTAGGGACCACCGTGGAATAAGAATTTTTCTCGCGAAAAACATCACCCGACGCATAGTTTCCCACATCTCGATATCTTACTCTGATTTTTCGGTATAAAAAGGGGTAGCTACGAGAACCTCAGGGGTTCAGTTGAACAAGAAACTTTGTACGAGGAAACTCTGCGAGATCCGATATCGAAATCTCTGTCGAAGCTTTACTCAAACATACAGTACGTTAGATTACTGTTAGGCATTACTTTAATATTGTCTCCCTGAACTCCACGGTAACGTGATCATCGAGAAGGACTAGATTCTTGCTCCGTGAAAAGCAAGAACTGCAACATTTATTAAATCATACAGTTACTCGTTTATTGGTATATTTAGAGGAAATATTGAATAATATGATTGAAGATGAAAAGAATAAATTAGAATTAACAAGTAAATGGGATTGTGGCAGATCGAAACAAAGATTTAATTACAGCACTGATTCAGATTGTAACATATTATGGGATCGGAGTTTCCGTACCCGTCAACAGAAGCAATAACAACGGGGAACCAGAGGAGGGCAACGTGGGTAGAGGCGTAGAGCGTAGAAAATGCTCTCGCTGGTGGCCAACCGCCTTTCTCACTCTGTAATTGGTCGGTGTTTTTCGTTAATAACTCGTCAACGAAGCTGAATTGAACATTTTCGCAAAGGAAAAAGCTGCTTGATATTATCTCAGAAATCACCCTTTTAAGGGTCCTTCACTTTGTTTGGGACACCCTATATACCGATCCTATCTCTAACCTCGCTATCTTTGCGTCTAAGGCACGAGCATGTTAAGATGCCTTACCCACTAGCAGGCCGCGGACGAAACACTCTTCGTTTCCTTTTCCTTTTCTTGTCTCTTCATTAGCCACCATGACCAAGCGCTACAGTTTAAAGAATCAAAAACATTATAACATTTAACCTTTTCAACCGCTTTATTTTATTAATTTTTTATGAATTTTACCAAAAATATGAGAATATACGAATTATTACTATAGCTATGATCAGCTTTTCGGGGCGAATAGTTCACCGTATATCGGTTCGTTCCCGCATCTAAAATCTATTTGGCTTTCAGTGCTGTTACGGCTGCAAGGGCCGGGGCGTGGGCCAGGCGTTACCGCGTGGCCTTAGGTTTTTGGGTAGGTAGGATTGTCGGTTAGGATCGGACGAACCGGTGTATGGTTAACACCGGGAGCCGAGGAATAGGTAAACGTGGACGAACCAGTGCCTTATATCACCGGGAGCCACAAGGTAAGTTTCGTGGACGAACCGATATGTGGTTAATATCGGGAGCCACTGAGGAAAGCGTGGACGAACCGATGTATGGGTAACACCGGGAGCCACTAAGGTGAGGGTGCGTGGACGAACCGATATATGGTTAATACCGGGAGCCACTGAAGGAAAGCGTGGACGAACCAGTGCCTTGTATCACCGGGAGCCACTATAGGTTAAGGATATTGGACCTTGCAATCTACCCTGAATATACCTCGAGCGGTAAAGGTATATTAATAGTGGGAATACCCGTTAGTTCGACTGTTTAATAATTAAGGATGGGTTCCAGAATTAAGCAACTCAATTAAAACTCAACAATATATTCTTAAACTAGCAGATTATAATACGATATACAGATAAATGGTTCTACACTCTAATGCGAGTGTATCCTTCTCGGTCTTTACGCAGCGCGAGACGCGGAGATAGTCTGAGAATGTCTATCTGAGACTTACGTTATTAAAACGAGTTTGAAGACTGCTTCGAAAGGGAATGCAACCCGATCTTGCTACTACAGATATTTGACTGACGGAGTAACAGCGTACTCTTGCTCTACTCTAGACTGATCTTCAGCTACCAAAATTGTAGCTCCTTATATACCCCAAAAAAGCATTAGAACACGTAGGAAGGGGTACGTTAGACTCATACTGAGGAATGTGCTCCCCTAGCATGAGTCAACCCTTCCATGGGGTAGTAGACTAAACACTACGCCGTTTCGGCTCCGTGGAGGATGCGTACGTAACAGTGCTAACAAACCGGTGGATCAGCCGGTACTAACAAACTTCATAACCAAAAAAGCCCCGGTCACGCTAGCCGTTCCCTCCGACTCGTAACGTTAGAAATCAGCGAAACCCAAAGAACAATTTTTTCAATTATCAAACTAGCATAAAAGTCTGTACGTTAAAGCGTATGAGCTAATGCGTTAAGAATTTGTACATTTTTAATATCACCATATCTTCGAAACTATTTATTGGCTCAACTCGAAAATTTGATATGATTTGTGTCTCATTATATGATATCGTTTGGCTCAAAATTCAGTTTCAAAATCGGGGTCCAAAAACGAACAATTGTTTAAATCATTCTTTAACTGGACATTTTTAATCCTTTCACTGTGTGGTAAAATTACAAATTCTGGTCCAGAAAATGTCTGCTTCTTTTATGTTCGAAAACACTTCGGCATGTAATAAAAAATGTAAAAAAACGTGTTTTATATGTACCTTGTTAGAAATTAGTCCGTGTATGGTAGATTTTAAAACACGGGATACATAAGTTCAAAACTAATCCACGTCTCTTTCTTCAGTTGGAATAATCATAGAAAACAAAGGAAACAAGAATTTAGCCACGGATTTAGATATCTTTGATAGACTAAACAGTTTAAACGCGTTATCCTGCCCGTGCGTGACACGAGATAGGCTATATGCTACTTGACGCTCTGCCCGTGACGGTTACGGGATAAACTGTCGATGCGTTAATAGATTTCAATCAAATCTAACCGGACATAAGTATATTAACGTTATCTATATCTTCCGTTGATATCAATAACGTCTTATAATGTTCTTAGTATTGATAAATTTAGATGTTTTGTAATATCTGGTGTAATTTTGTCCCAGTTTTTAAAGTTTTAAAGGACTTCTTATCTACAATATTGAATTTCTTTATTCGATTGCTTAATTGGATTCAGATACATTCAATTTGATTTAGATGCAGCGATTGGGGTTGTGTACGTACATATGGCGATGACGCGTTACCTGCCTGAATCGATGTACCAGATAACTGTCCGTGCTTCATGCCCGTGACATTCTTTGTTGTATAGTAATAACGCGATATCTAAAACGAAATACGAATTAACTGCTCGTGGTTCATCCCCATTAGATTCTTTGAATTTTGCCAACACCTGCGCCCCCAGAAAAAGACAGGAAGTAGAAAACAAAAACGGATTAGAAGTCACGGTCTTACATTTATCGTTATAGTTGTAGCTTATACCTTATAAGTTATAGCTACGACACATGATGGGAGCGTAACTATCACTTACAATGCGACGCAGATTCCCAACGACAGCCGCAAAAAAAAAAAATGAATATGGGAAAAGGAAACATAAACCAATTGTCGAGACTTTCGATCTCTCTTTATTTTTCACTCGTTATTCTTTTCTACGGTTGTTACTGCCGGCAACATACAAACGCGTGGTATCTCTACCCGAGAATCACTGGGAGGTTACGCGATCGAGCTTGCTCCTTTGATTTCGTGTTGATTCGATATTTGCATGTTGTCTAATCAATCAACGGGTGTTTCCTATTGGGTAGATCCCGTAATCCAGATTGACGAATAACGTCCAAGAATAAACATTTTTACGGCCAGAAAAGACAAGATTGCTATTTTACACCTCGATTGAATGAACTAATTGATAAGCACTGATGCAATTCTTCTCGAGTCCTTTGGAATTTCTTTCTGTTGACATATCTCAATATCTGTACGTATAGATTCATACCTCGATACCGCGAAATTGATCAATGGGTCCAGATCCCTTAGGCGACACTCAATGTATACATACATCGTTCGTGTAATGGTTAATTAATATAGGGATGAATGAATTCAGAAAATCAGCAGCAATTTCTGTTCCATAAGTAACGAATGGTTTATTAAAGGTAAAGTGTAGAAATATTCCATTGAAGAAGGTGCAGAAATACAAATATCTTATACGCGCTCTTTTCATGTCTTTCTGGAAGAACTTTCAATTCTTCGTACAATGTTAGTTCGTAACATTTCGTTCCTTCATTAATATTTATCCATTTGCGTGATTAAATATTAGGGAATGCAACACTCCACAATTTTTTCCGCTTGCACATAAGTTCCAAAGGGGTATCAAATATTTTTATAAAATTCATTAACTTGTACACATATTTCAAATAATTCACGCGTAA